>NIPQ01117604.1:0-13271 GCA_002806875.1 Lepidotrigona ventralis hoosana
CTGCCGTCGCAGATAACTTATCAGCGCTTCTACTTTAATGAGGAATTAAGGGTCGATGGAAGCGAAGGAAGCATGCAACCAACGCCAATTAGCGTCGGCCCGTGAAAAAAATATACGTTACATAAATTGTGTCGGAACAACTATGGAGAACGCAGCTCGCCATATTGCAACAGATCGTTCGCACTGACAAAACGACTTACTAATAAAGATTTGCGAAACATAGGCGGTGTGTGCTAAACCGCGATACAAGAAAGCAGTGTCGGAACAACTATGGAGAACGCAGCTCGCCATATTGCAACAGATCGTTCGCACTGACAAAACGACTTACTAATAAAGATTTGCGAAACATAGGCGGTGTGTGCTAAACCGCGATACAAGAAAGCTCTAAGTGGCTCTGGTCTGTTATCACGCAGCTGTTGGATAGTGCTCAGCTGCTGATTAAATGGCACAGAAATTACGTTTACTGGTATTATCATCCTGAAACGTTCTCGTTTCGCCAAGATTTTTACGGGATTTATACGCTGCCGTCGTGTCGCGGTTTCTTTTATCTTTTATTTGCCAGCGTGTTGGCTAATTTCGCCAACAATGTATTAAGAAGCCTTTTCTTAAAGTACTATCTTTATACACGTGAAGACAAGCGAGGAGGAAGCTAACGTGTGTTCGATCTACGTTGACATATTTTTTTATGCACACATTGTATTCGTTATCTAAAACAATTGAATATTTCACTAACACTGTGATTATGATTGATAAAGCTTGAAATCGACTCAAAAAAATATACATACAAGTCAGACATTTCTGCGAAGTATATCTTGTATTTGTCCATTTCCATATTTATTCCAAACTTTAACGTCATAATCGTAGATTTCGTCACAGTGCTACAGAAATTTCAAAATCCTTTATTCAAGACCCACGATTACATTTATAAAAGATAATCCACGAACTGTGAAAACAGCACTTTCATCGAAAGCAACTGTATTTCCAAATATTTATCCACGAAGCGCAACTACCCCTACTCTCTGTAACTTCCCCGCTTCTATGGATCGTCGAAAGGGTTACCGCCAAAGTGATCCTACACGTAGGGAGGATGCGGGAAACTCGACGAAAGGGAAGGAAAGCTCCATGGATATGTAAGAAAGCACAAAGACATTGGCGAAACGAAGAAGAATGGAAAAGTGGTACGAGGAGGGTGTAGAAGTCGCAACAAAAGCGCGATAGAACGGATTAGGCTTTATCTACCACGAGGGAGAGGGAAGAAAAAAGGGTTGTGTCTGTGTTCCGTAAATTGAAAATCGAAAAGCGCGAAGAGAGAGAAGGAGACCAAAGGAAAAGTCGGAAAAGGAAATAACAACACGAGGCTGTACACCGAATGGTAATTCGAAGCGGCTCGATTGGAAGGCATCGAGGCGAATGTATTTGGGACAAACGAGTCGGGCCTTTCGTTATTTCCCTAACGATGCGAATAATACCCATCTGTGATGATGTAGTAGCAGGGACGACGTGGAACAACGTTCGCCGATCCAGCCCTTCGTTGAATCTCATGGATCGTTCTCGTCTGCCGTTTGAAACGGCTCGGTTATCGCGCTCGGGCCGCTTAATGTGTGAAAAGTCGTTTGACGTTCGTTCGTTTACTTTACCCAGTTTATCCGCTGAAACCCGCCGGCATCACCCCACTTACACGCTAACGAGCTTATCTTCCCCTAACTCGGAACAGGCAGTAGCCCGGGTGTAGCCGGAGATTCGAGAGCTAGCTGGGCCACTCCAGGTGTGTTCCTACGCCGCTTTTGACCGCTTTACGCTCGTTGACTTGGATAATAACATAATACACCGCGCGGACATGTCCGACGTGCGCAATCTGTAGTTGTGGAATGCACGCTGCGGCCGCGATGTGTATTAACGGCCTTTGATACTTCGCCCGCTAATGCCCGAGCATTTCGGATGAAATTAGCTCTTGCCGTTTATCGCGTCTCCGCCTCTTTGTCTCTCACTTTCCTCCTCCTTCTCCTCCTCCCTTCGTCTCGTTCTCGTTTCGTTTCTTCGACATTCCCACGAGATGCGCGAAAGAACGTACGTCGCAGGAAAATCCAGTTACGAGGAAAGGACTCGAGAGCGAACAGTTTTGAAAATCGTCGTTTCCCGATCTTCAAATGCTAGTCTATCCGGACTGTACCGTGTTGTGTCACTGTATCCAAGTTAAAGCTTTACCTTCGGATAAAACGAGCGTAATGAACGCTCCAAAGAATTCGCGAATTGTAACGAATGAACATCGATGGGCGTCATAAGTTCAACATGATATCGATTTTGTGATAATTACATGACAGTCGGAAATATTACCGTGTGTAGATATTACAGAAATTCAGACAGATTGTATAATAACAGAAAACGAATATTCATTCTCAATAAACGTGAACTGCAACTTGTTTTTATGGTTCTGAATCACGATTCGACTGATTCGACTTCCACGAATCAGTTCTAATAGAGCGTGATAGAAACGAGGATCAACGAAAGGATCGTTAATATCATTCTGCTTTAAATGCCGACAATCGTATCCGGGCATCGTCGTCGATCGAGGTTGCAGCGGCAGTGAATCAACGGAGCTAAACGTCATCGAATCCTGGCTGAAACGGTTTAATTATTTCTGTCCGTAGGGACAGAGAGCATCTATAAGGGGCCGGCTCCATCGAGCTAAACAGGCTGTTTTGCCTATGGATTGAGTAGCCGGTTGTATCGATCTAATGAACGATATTGATTAATGGTGTCGCCCGGTGTGAATAGGCCCGGCATCGTATAAATTAGTGGGGCGATTCTCGTTGCCAACGAGCGCATTAAGCAACGTGGCCAGCTAACACGGGCTCTGGACCTGGTTTACGCGGCCTGGGCGCTAACTCGAGTTAAACGAGATGAATGTCGGTTCGCTAATAGTTGTTACGAATTACCACTGGAGCTTGCTTAGCCCGCTTACAGAGAGATTTAGTCGAGCAACTAAGATGAGCTTCGCCGCCGCTAACGTTCCTCCTTCGCCCCCTCTTCATTCCCTTCGTCTTCCTTCCTCTTTTCTCCGCTTCCTTCCTCTTTCTTCTCTCTTTCTCCGTCTCTGTCCTTCCCTAACGATGCTGTTTCACCGAGATTAGAAAGCTCGACGATCCAACAGCGTCTTCGAGGATCAAAGTTCCACCGCAGACAAACTTTTACGTGGCTTTAACAGAGACTCGTCCGTTTAAGCGTTTCGCGGGCTTTCCTTCTCTCTTTCTTCCAGGGATCTATCCGCTTTATCTACCGTGATCAACCAGGTGGTTTACTCTGATAGAGCGAAACGGCTGATTCCTTTAGTTTAGCAATCGGTCGAATCGATTCGCGTGATTAATCGGCGAAAAAGAAGGAAAGAAAGAAAAAAAGAAATAAAGAAGAGCGGCGGATTGGCTGGCTCGTTACATCCCATGTCCCGCGAATCGATTAACCGTGTTGTTTGGACCGAGAGCAATTTCCGTGAAATTCCATCCCCAGGAGGCGTTGCCTGACCGGAAGTCGATTCGCCACCCCGACCGTTTCTGTTCGCTCGTTGCCTCGACCTCTGGATACCCCGGAATCTCAGTAGATTCGCTAAGTAGTAATATAGGATAAATTAGCTCTGTCAGAGAGCGGCGGCTGAGGTCGGGCCCTGCGCACTGTTTCCTCCCGCGTTGTTTCTCTTTCTCCGTCGTCCTTCATCCAAACAACCCCGACTCCCACGAGATACTGTACCTGTCTCGCAATGCAACGTTACTGCTGCCACTCTTCCCAGTTTCGCCGTCACGTCGCCGCTTGATGTATACGCGGACCGGCCTGAACTGGTGCGCGGCGTGAATAAATCCAAAATACTTCTTAATTCCGCGCCGGTGAAATATCGCCGGCCGGGATCCGTCGATCTCGTTGGCAAACGAGAGTGTCTGTCGCGGTTCCATGGTTTCGCAATTTTGTTTAATTTTCGCTCCGCCGGGGAATTGAAATCGATGTCGAGCTGGTGAAACGCTCGGAACACGGAATTTGAAATCGATCCTGCGCGAAAGTGACGTTTGTTAAAGTTTAATAATTTCGCAAGTTTGCAATTTCGTTTCGTCGCTGTTGTGTAACACATTGATAGCGTGGGTGAAAATTTAAACGCGTTTAATTTATCGATGTTCTGTATGAATTTTGTGAAAATAATAGTATAACGCGAATATTCATGACGGACGGTGATAAATAAACATGTAAATAATTGCATGCGTAATTGGAATAAATTGACATCGAAACATTCATTTTAACGATCCGCGATTGCTCTCTCTCTCTCTCTCTCTTTCTTTTTTTCTCAACAATTTGCATCGATAGAAAAGCTTTCGTTTGCTTTTTTCATCTCTTCCATGTAATTTTGAAAGAATTCAAGCGCCCTGTTCTTTGTTTCGAAATACAAACACTCTTAACCGACGAACAATTCTCATCTGCTCCGCTGTTACGTAAAAGTACGCTTTCCCTTTTCTCAACCTTTTCTCGAAATTACAACACTTTCAACGCGAGTTTACGTAAAATTTTCATCTTCCATAAAACATCTAGTTCTACCTTTCACAATCTTCGCTCTCAATACGAATTAACGTGAAATTTCGAATTTTCACGTCGATATCTAGATTTTCCCATCCGTAATTCTCACTCAAAATTACAATACCATCGAATAATTTCCACGAATTTTAACCCAGCTTCTTATCCCTCCTTAAAAAAAAAAAAGGAAAAATAAAGTCTTGCAAGAAAAAAGAAAACGAAAAAAGAGAGACTTACGACGTTAATAACCGTAATACGTCGTAGGAAAAAAATTCTGCGCCGCGTCTTCCACGGACTGGAACACGCTTCCGTGAACGCGAACAATGCGATTCGTCGTGCACGCGTAAATACGTGTTCCGAAAACCGCGCGACGGACGACTACACTGAGGATAGACGGAGCCTTGCCCGGGCTGGAAGATGGAGTCCGGAGCTCATCAAGGTAATGCAGCTGGGATTATCCTGAAACTGAGCACGTTCCCAATGCCGAGAGTCGGGAGTAGTGGCACGGCTCTCGGGAAAGGTAGAGCCTCGGCAGGTTATTAGTTGATCGTTTGATCGAAATCCCGCGGAGACTGCTAGACACTTCTGACACATGCTGCCTCTGTGTCTGGCTTTGTGCCTCGCAATGGTCGACCGTGGCTTGTTAACCGAAATATTCACGGGGATATATGGACCGTTATCGATCCGTATTAATTAGCAATGGGAATATCGATGGGCAAAGTGGTCCCGTTATTATAGAAAATGAGAAGCATCTTTTGAAAATGTAAATGAACCATAAAACATATTTCATGGATATACATTATACGCGCGTTATAAGTAAAATGTTTTCATAGTCCATTGATATTGTAGTAAATTTTAATTGTCGTAATTATATTGAACAATTGTACATAACAAATATACGTAGAGATTACAAAGTTTCATTGTGTCAGAAAATCTCAGTACTCGATTCAGTACTAATCACGTTAAGAATATTTTTTACATTAAAATCACCGTTCGCGTATACTAATTTCTTACAAAATACACATTGAATCATCGTCTCTTTACAGTGTTAATGAAATTACAGAATTTCAGCTTTATATAACGCGCATAATATACTCACGAAAGTCCTTTTGTACAGTAAGCTTGAACACCTTCGCGATCCACTGTACTTATTTTCTGAAAAAGATAGGAAGCTTCGTTAGCATTAATCCTCGAACAGAACGAGAACACTTTCCAATAGAAAGAAGCTACTAACTTCTCTAATATAAAAGACCAACTACGAAATGGCTATCCTCGAATTCACCGTGCCCAGTTCGTCGTGTCCAAACAGCTACACAACCTCNTAAGCTTGAACACCTTCGCGATCCACTGTACTTATTTTCTGAAAAAGATAGGAAGCTTCGTTAGCATTAATCCTTGAACAGAACGAGAACACTTTCCAATAGAAAGAAGCTACTAACTTCTCTAATATAAAAGACCAACTACGAAATGGCTATCCTCGAATTCACCGTGCCCAGTTCGTCGTGTCCAAACAGCTACACAACCTCTATCCCATCATTTCAAATCCCCTTATTTTTACACCAGGGTCGTAATACTCCAGGCGTTAAGAGGTGAACAAACATTCGATCGCAACCTCTTCGAAAGGCAAGATTTCACACGATGAATTTTCACGCCGCACCCTCCTCCTTTATTTTTACACGAGGAATCACCCCTGCTTGAGCGTGAAGCGCGCGCGCGTGGAACGACACACACACACACACAAACGCACGCACGCACGCGTTTTAAAAATATCCGCCGCCCTGTCGCGTTATCGGGGAACGAGCCAGCCAGCGTAACAGCTGGCCGGGTCCGAGGCTCCGTTTCAAAGACGACGTTCGTTTATAGCGGTTTACCAAGGATCTGGCCCGGGTCGGACGTAACGCCCGGAGCGAAATTTAACCTTGCCGCGAATGGCAAGGAACGGTCCGCGCGTCACGTCGCGCGTGACTTAAGCGCTCATCTATATTCGGTGCGACAACGATGCAAAAGTGCATCAGGCCGAAGCCGAGCCTCGCCAAAGTGTGCTGTAGCCAATCAATCCGCTAAACGCACGTATTTATCCGTGCCCGTCGCGCGGACGACGGTGGACGTAGCCGGTTACGCTTGGAGATAAATTCGCCGGCGTCCGGTTAATCTGACATCCGGCGAACCGGTAGTGTTCGACTGGAAACCTATTGCCAGTCGAGGGCTTGTCGTTCGTTCCGCGCCCCGATCTCTGCCCGGTGCTATTTCTTTGCCTAGCATCTGCTTTCTTGACAGTCAGGGATTATTCTCCTTCCTTTGGTCATTCGTTCATCGTCGAACTGGGAGATCTTCGCGCGCGGAATTTACGCAATTTTTACGACATTGTCCCTCCTTCTCCAGAATGAGATTTCTAATTCTGTTGTTAGGATGTTTATCATTGCTATGTTCGAGAAATAAATAACTTACTTTTGCAAGTGCATTTAACACAGAAAGATGATTTAAATGACTGCATATCCTGAAATTTGTTAACCAATGCGACTTCTAAATGCATATTTCAAGTAACTCGCGAAAGAGAAAGAGGATAGACGTCTGGAATTCGCAATTCGTACACGTCGAGGTTTCACTGTCAATCTTCATCGTGTCACGCTGGATTAATCCCTTTAAACGAATGAAAAAATAAAAACAAATGAAAGAAACGAGTAATTTGCAAAATTAATATAAACTCTTGACACCGTTTTCGCCGTCACAACGACGTATCGAAGTAAACAGCTGCACCGTCCGCTCGAAGCGTCTCGCCAAGTTCGTTAATGCAATCAAGAGAGTCGCGAAAGCGATAAGAAAGCTTCCTCGTTGCCGGTGTGGGAAGATAGCCGTATCGGAAAGTCGGGAAGACGCGTTATTGAAACACTCGGCCGTAAAACTGCGAATTCGAGTGCGCCGAGGTTGAATCGCGAGAGGGAACAGTCGGGAGAGAAAGGTTCGAGAGCTCGGCAAAGATACTTCCACGGCAAACATCGGCTCGTAAATCATTCCCGACCCTTGCTTCTTTCCTGGCCGAGGCTGGCTGCTGCTTGGGTTTAATTAAAATGTCTGTTACGTTGCTTGTTGCAGGTAAGAATCGAGCATCGGCGTTCGTCGCCCTCCCGCTGGTCTTATCGTTCCGTCGATTCGGTGAGTGATTCAACGAGATTATAAATCGAACCAGCCTTTCCTTCGCTTCTTCACCCTCCGGCGACGCGATCCGAGTCTCCGTTCTCCGAAGAGGCGACAACCTCTTAATTACGGATTCCTCGGACGGAGACGAGCGTCGAGATCGCGTAAAACTGATCGCCAACAACCGATCACAGGCGAACCTCCGCTTGGTGGAGGGGAGAGGAGAGCGGGTAGGTGATAGGTTGAGAATACAGGAATACCGTCGGACGGGGATCCTTCGCTATCAGTGACGAGAGACTAGCTGCGAGAGTAGCCGACTACTCTTCGACCTCCGATGGGGGTTGATACGAGCTGCCAAATGTCACTGGGCCAGACATTTCTATATTTGAATTCGAGTTTCGCATGACGGCGCTTCGACGTAGAGAAACGGCAGGACCGACGTCTCTATCTATCGATCTAACTGGGCGGCCGGGCCGCGTGACGTTCAGGCTAGAAATAATGTTTCGTGAGTCTCGTGTTCGGATAGTTCGTCCCGTTCTTCTTTCCCTGCCCTCTCTCGGTGGCCCGTTGCCACCCCGTCGCTTCGTAACCCCACCCGGTTCGATGCAGGGAACCCCTTTCTCACCGCACGAGACCCGGATGGTTCCTGCCCACCGATAACCGGCGGGGGACGCCGCGACGAAAATACAACGTCAGTCAAATCCTTAATCCTGGAAATAGACGCGCTTATCTGCGCTGACGTAAGTGGTGCAGCCGGACGAGACGTCGTCCACGCCCTCTCCTCGACCTTCCCGTGAAGCATCGCCCCGTCTTCGCTGAGGGGGAGAGAGGGAAAGACTATCGCCACGATTTGTATAGAATAGATAAGGACGGATGTAGAGGGATGCAGCGAGAGAGATAAAATCCAAGTTTTTCGAATAACGCAAGATCGACTGGAATGGAGATCGGCGAAGATGTATTAACCGTGTATTATCAGTCAAAGGATAACTTCCTCTTGTTTCTGACAACCAACTCTACAATACACATACACGTACACATGCACACAGGTGACAGTTTCACAGCCGAATAACATACTTGGGAAGAAGAATCAAAAATATCCGAATCATCAGCCGATGAGATGCTCTCGCCTCTCGTGAGAGGTGAACAATAATTATCGGATGGAAAATCGACACTCGACGATCTAAATTCCCCCGGTGCAGAAGCGTTAACGACCAGGCAGTACCAAAATTCCACGGATTCCGAATTTCAGAGGCGGCACGAAATTCTCTTGGAAGCGGCGGCAAACGCGGTAATATCCGAAACGGTAAGTTGTGCACGTCGCTGTGCCGCGCCGGTGCAGCGCATCCGAGTCCCACCGTCTACTATCAGCAGGAATATCCATTTCAAGACATTTAACCCCGGCCGACTGCTGGCGACGAGGTGAGACAGGATGTACACAGCTTCTAAGATTACTAGGCAGTTTCATTACGCTTACGAAAAGATCTCCCTACCCACACCCTGGCTGTCTCGCTCTTACCTCCCTTCTCTCTCGGTTCCCCTCTTCCGCTCTTCCATTCCCGTTCTGTTCCCCCACGCCATCCCCTTTGTGTCGCGTTAGAAAGGTTTTCGAGAGGTTCCGCGTGAAAACCGGAGACGAGAGAGGCACCCACCGAGGAACCGAGACGAGACTTCCTCTTCCTCTCTCTTCTCTAAAGTTTTGCGGAAAGTGGCTCTGGCGAGCGAGGGCTGCGGCGAAAATAAAACTGATACTCTGTATTAAATAGGCTGATCCTCTCGTTCCTACCAGGGGCCGCGATAGAGATTGCTTATATATATATATATATATATATATATATATATATATATATATATATATATAAAAAATGGTTCTTTGTTGCTTTTAAGAAGCGAACTCTTTTGTGGTACTTTCGTTTAGTGTTCCTTCTTCTTCTCTTTTCGAGTTTTTTTATTGACTTAACGTTCGGGCTTTCGATGGAGTTGGTGAACTCCTGAAATTGTTAAGCGTTTTTTTGTGACAACTGACGTATTGTTGCCGCGATTTTACAGTCTGCATGTTTGTACATATTACTGGACAAATGTTTGAGACAGACGTACGTATATAAAAATACATATATGTGTATAAATGTAAACATAGATCTTGTAATATTAATAGTACACGTTTCAAGTATTAACAATAATTTCCTGGTCTAGAGTATTCTAAATAGTACATGGGATTGCATGGGAAATGAACACATCCATCCATCTGTTATGTGAAATCGATTAAACTGTGTCAAAAATAGTAAGAAAGTTCTTGAATTCCATCGTAAAAGTATACGCGACACTGTTTGGAATTGTAAAGTGTAGAATCTCTTACACTCTGTATAACTTTTGAATCTTCAATTTCCGCCGTTTGTTATTTCGAAATTGCAAGTTTTAACATTTAGTATCGGATGCAGCACCAACGCGGTTATCCTCGAAACATCGTTAGAGATTCGACTTTTATTCGAGGGGTCTTTTATTCGACGGGATTTAATTTGGTCTTGCAAACCCCTACGGCAGCTACTAATTTCATTCGTTAATACTTCGAGTTTCCTGCGTTACTTTGGGCGAGGAATATTTGTCAATGGGCGGTTCTACCGCGGAACATTGGGCGCCGGATTGAATATTTTTGAGCTGAATTTTTTTTAGCTTCATGCGAGGCTTCTTCCCGTCGAAGACAAAACTCCGACTTGCACGATCGCGAATCGAGAAAGATTTGGCGAACACGCGCGATTTTCAATGTTGCCAGTCAGCCTATTAATCGTTGATTAATTATCGACGCGAGGGCACTGCCAGCGTAGAAATTCCTATCGCATTTTCAAACGATCCGATCTTTTAATTACGTTTCGCTAATTACTTTCACGATTCGCGTAATCCCTGTTGATTAACGCGAAACGCGTATCGACGATCGCGCGGATAAAAGACCGAGAAGTATAGCACACTTTCGAAGAAGCTGAATACGTGCTTTTTGCGTAATTGACGTTCGAGTTAAAGGGTGGATCGATGGAAATTAATGTGCCTGTACGTTCCGTTGAATTTCAAAGTATCCGATGTTTCACGGTTGATGAAAGAACTTCGAGAAAAACGGGGTGGAAAATGTAGAATATTGTAATAATAATAATGAAGTTTCCTCTCGTTCGTAAATACGAATTGATACTCGCTGGTCTCTCATCACAGATTGCAAGAATGTGGTTATTTTCGACAAAAATTGTTTGTTTGTACGAGGTATAGCAGACCTCGTTAAAAAAAAAAAAAACTGAATTAATAAAACTTCTGTTCTAATATCGAACGTAAGATATACGAACATCTCGGTGACTCGATAAAATTCAAAAACACATTGAACGAATAAATGGTAAAAATTTCGTCGGTAATGTCGTACATTGGATTCTAAAAAGGCGCAATAATCCTCACCTTGAATACTTTCCAAGCGTAGCTCATTTTTCCACCACTGTTCTCGTAACCGCGCGTGACGAGCGCGTTCATTCGTCGAACGAACGTTACGGACTTACTTGCACGATGCTTCGATGAAACATCCTTTTTAACAGACGAGCTGTTGCGCACAGGGGAGGAGTAACGAGAGTTCGCTCGATAAATCGAGGAAACAAGATTACGAGTTGGCGTAGCGAGTTCATTCATAAACGTCGAGAAAATCGGCTGCTCCGAGTAAATCTCTCGCCGCAGAAACCGGTCATAATTCCAGAAGTAATATAGAGTACCGCGTACTAATCGGGTACGCGCCATTACATCCTCAAACGCATTACGGTGTAAACCAATCTAAACGAGCGACAGTCATTACGGAGTTTCAGCGGAACGCCGGGTACACCGCGGACACACACCTGCGTATACATTTCGCGCACAGTTGCCGTGCTCTTCCTCTTCCTTCGCTAGTGCAAACGCAAATAACGTAGCGCACGCCCCGTTGCTGAACGTCGCTACGCGTTATATAGCCGTTCGCCGTGCTAACTTTCATTAATCTCTTGCTCTCGGGGCCATAAACAGAACGACGTCGCGGGAGGCAACCGAGTCTCCTGATGGCATGTAAACCGGCCGAAAGAACGAGAACCTCGTCGAAATTGATGCGAATAATGCGACACGATGCGAAGGGGTTGCAGCTGAAAGTTGATAAATGGGTTTGGATTAAGGCGCGCTACCCACGAGTTTACGCGCCCAATTTTTCTTGCAATTCGCACGAGCGGTTTCTGTTGAATTTGTCACCCTGTCCTTCTATCAGACACGGTGGCGTTACTTATCTGCCGATAAAGATGTCTGAGGATTTTCGAACGCGTTGACGTCGAGCTTCTTCTGAACTTCTCGATAACTTTACATGTTTGTAAGTTTACAAAATGAAAATATTAACAAGATGAAGAATTGTTGAAACAGCGTATCCATTACATATCACTTCTAGAATGAACATGAAAAATACTTGACATCAAGTCGATACGCAACGTAAGATTACTCGTCCCAATGATAGTGTGCGACAGTAGGCTGTGTAAAACGTGAATTTTCTTCTGTTAAATGTACGAAATATATATTCTTGTAAAGTACGACGACGAATTTACCACAAACATCTCGTCCGCCCCGGTTTTATTCGAGACGGTTCCCCGTTGTTCGTCGAACCATCGAAGGAGTCGTTAAGCCGCGAATATTCAAGTCGACGCTTTTCCTCGGGGCTCCTTGGACCGTGCGCGGCAAAGAAGGTAACCCTCTTATTAATACCATTAATCACCTCATAAAGATTCAACGGTACGAAGGGACGCGGACGGGAAAATACGATGGAAAGAGGGGAAACGGAAAGAGAGTTCGGTAAAAAACGGAGCCGGTGGATAGGTCGAAGAAATCCACCGAACCTGGCCGTTTCCTCTCCCCCGTCCCCGGGGGGATAGTTTTTTAACGACGTAAAGCGGCAAAAACGGACCGACTGGAAGCGTATTGTTTCTCACGCAACTTTTCACAGATTTCATTTAGCCAGCAATGTAAAAGCTGGCTACGGTTCCGGCCAGCCGTGCACCCTTTCCTCGATAAAAATTCATTTCCTTCCTTTGATTTACTTCAAGCACCGACCGAGCCAACTCGTTCGCCCGTGCTTTTCTTTCGTTGCCGTCTTTGCGAGACTGACGATTCGACGACGAACGCTCGAGGAAACTAAGAAGAAACGGTCCGAGAAACTCTCCATCTCGACTCGGAGATATAAATTTCTTCGCACCATCTCTCCGCCGCGCTGTAAACTGAAAAATCCTCGCGACCAGCGACAAATCTCACCGCGGACTGTGTACCTTTGTCGGCAACGGCTTCGTCGTTTAATGAATCTCCGCCGGCTGAGAGAGATCACAGCGAATTGCTTTGTTACCTGTTCGAACCAAGTCTTATCGCAAACGACCAATTCTACTTGGGAGCGAACATAGTATCACATTATTACGAAATTCCTCATACTTATTGCGCGTTCTTTTTTTTGTTACATTTATACACAACGTATCATTTAACGCGATAGAATTTTGATAAACGTACCATGATAAGGCACAATGTAATACGTAAAACGTAGAAAGTTTCCTCTAAACAAGGGTTACGAGAGT
>NIPQ01117605.1:0-13410 GCA_002806875.1 Lepidotrigona ventralis hoosana
TTTTTTTGTTTTTTTTTTTTTTTTTTCCTGGAGACAGTCTCGCGTGAGAGTTGTTCTTATCACGAGGCCTTCAATTTTTTTAATCGATTTTGTCCAACTGGATTCTTTCGTCTCACTTGGCTCGACTTGCATCTTTCGAACGACGATGTGAGTGTCTTAGGTGGTCCTCGGCAAAGGAACCCCGTGTCACAGAGGAACAGCAAGCAATTCTCGATATCGCCGTTCGTAAATATCTCGGTGTCATTTTTATTCCACGTGCGAAATCGATAACCGATTCAGCGTGTTATTGGCACAAAGGAAATGGAAGATATCCGTGGCTTACCGGTGCTATCGTAAAGCAGCACACCCCCGTAAATGTATTACCTTCTGCGAGCCTTTGTCACGATTGCGATGGCGACGTGTTTCTGTCACGCATTCAATATCTTTTGATATTACGTTGAATTGAAACTAATTGGCGATCTTTAATCACCGTCGCTGGTGCTTGGGTTTGCGCTAAAATCAAGACAGAAAGAAAAGTTAATACGAGTTCGACAGTGGATTGATCCGTGGTACAATTATTTATATAAATTCACTATAAATTTTTTGATATTGATAAGACATGAGATTTATAGATATAGAGAAGAGTATTTGTTGGATAGTGCCGAAAGAAATTAAATTAATCTATTTTATAACATACAAATAATAAAATTATTCTCACACTTTCCTTTCCAATATTTATTTATTATACACGAAATGTAGAAAGATTTTTTGTAAGCGATTCTATACTTGTGTATGCACATGTATGATTCGAATTTAACACGTACCTTATCATCTTTTAGTAAACCATCATAAATGAACTTACAATAATAACGTTACGATATCCAAAAAATAAATTAACAATATTGTATTCCGCATCTATGATATATTTCCATACAATATTTCCAGTTAATTGTGAAACATTATCGTCCCGTATAAAAGGAATTAATTAATTCCGATGTTTGATAACGAATTGGCCGAATTTGGCGGGATGTTATTTATTCGGAAAACTTCGATATAAACATGACAGTAACTTGTTCACTTTGTACGATGTACGAACACGAGAGAATCAAAGGAAATCGCGAAATTTCCAAGCATTCGGCGCGCCGCGTCGAGTGTGTTTTCGATATCGAGCTCGCTTATCACTTTCCAGACGATGGTGCGCACCGTATCAAAGCGACGAAAAATCTCGATAATGGCACCTGCATTCTGAATAATGGCTTTTAATAACGTTAGCCGAGTGTTCCATAACTCAGCGCGCCTAGTACTGATTCGGAGGCTGGCTTCCGGTCCGCTGATAATTCCGCTATGCATCATTCCTTTCATATTTCTTCCATCGGACAGCACCGAGTTTTGTCCTTCGAGAAAGAATGGCCTCGAAGCCTATCAGGCGTCTCTACGTACCGTAGAAAATACACGGCGGGGGGAGGGGGAGAGGACAAAAAAATAAAAGCACGAGACAGTGTTCTCGGAAATTGCTCGTGAAAACGAATTAACTTTTTTCCCCCTTTCTCTCTCTTTTTTTTTCTTTCCCTGCGATCGATGTATCGTGTTTCTCGCAAGGAAATATTAGATTCCTTTTATACTCCGTGTATAAAACGGAAACCATATGTCACGTCGAGTTTCGTAGTTAATTAAAAATTGATACAGGCATTGTGTTTCACAGTGAGAGATAAGCGTTAATATCATCAGTCAGGTACAGTGTTTCTTCGAGTGAATGCTTCTTATTTTATTACGTGCGACTGACTAGGTCCGATTTGAATTTTCTGGAACTTCAGATCGAGTTGACAGAATTTTACCGTGCGTCAGAGTTTTGATCCTCTTTTTCTATAGAGCAAAAGTATGTACTCTTGTATGAATATATAATAAAATGTTATATCACATACTTGTTATATAAACGATTTTCACATTTCATTAACACTGTAATTAGTGTCACGATTACATTCGTTGATTTTTTTCATTTGAAATTTGAAACCAGTTTGAAAAAAAAAAAATATATATATATATATGTATCTAGTATATAACAAGTATACTCTATATATTTTGAAACTTTTGTGCACAGCTTGTTGAAATTCAGAATTGTTAAAAATTTTTATCAATATAGCTGTGATAATTGGATATAACACTGCTAATGAATTCTTCAAATATTTGTTTTTTCGTTTGAACGGAATGACACTGCTATCGATTAAATTAAAGTGCAGATTAATCGAGTAGAATTATTGACGTTTCGTATTTTGAAAATACCAGTTTGCGGTGGAGTGAAAATGTAACGCGATGCATTTTAATTCACTCGCTGTGACGTGAAATACGAGAAATTCCTGCATTGTTCGTAAAATGTGCGTGATATTCAGGCGCATTTTCAGGTAAATTATTCTCTTATCCGAGAAGGAGTGAATCCGAAATGCATTTGTATTTTTCACTCACGTAACCGGGAAATTATGATCCTCGTATTTTGTAATACGCGTACGAGCCGTTTAAAACTGAAAATATTGTACTTCCTAGAGAGATTACACTCTCTCTTCCTTTTATCGTTTCCTCATCGAAGACTATCGTTCATTTCACTTTTTATTAAACTTCACCATTTCTTTAAATTAATGTCTTGTCATCCGATCAAAATTTAACATTCATTACTCATCATTTTGTAAATAAAAAAAAATTACAAATTATAAGTTTGTAAGACTCTTAATTTTACGTGAGAAATTTTATAGATATCGTAGCACTTTATTTGTCATATGTTCCCATCGAAACAAATTTCCAGCTCATTTTAAATCCACGAAAAAAGCTGAAACAATTCGAATATTTGGAATTGTTTCAGTATTTTTCAGCTGCATTCTATCAACCTTATCCTGTTCCCTTTCAAGAATCTCATTCGATAATTTTTTCTCTTCTCTTCCCCTTTTCCTTTTTTATTGCCCGTGTCTGTTCATTTCGCTCCTGTAAGTAACTTGATTCTTTGGCCATCTCTACGTTCATTCGCGCCTCTTCCCATTATAAAAGATACCATGAATGTCCGCAAATTAAGAGACGCGTCGCAATAGAGAAACTCACACACACCGCGTGTAGATACGCGATTCGAGCTCCGTTGCTTTACTACGTCCATGCCGATTCATTGTCCCAGCTGCTGTGCATTCCTCTCCTCTTTCTCTCATTTCTCTCGCCGACGTGACGGCGAATATCGTTACGATTTTTCCACACGTCGTGAAAATAGTTACGTAGCCGCGAATTCTTTGTTTTCAAGCCGTGTGAAACTCCAACGCTACCTCCATCTCTTTTGTCATCATTCTTGCTTTTTTTCTTTTTTCCGCTCTCTCTCTCTCTCTCTCTCTCTCTCTCTCTCGTCTTTTTCGTTCAAATGAAATTTGTTCGGTTCTCGTGATGTCATCTCGACGCTTAGAATAGACTCCGCGGACGACGAACAGCAAAGCGCAACGAATGCAAACGCAGTTGAACCTGTGAAAGACTGTGAAATATAATAGAAGCTATCGTCACGCTTCTGAATATAAACGCCATTGCGCGGATTTTAAGTGAAACTGCCAACTGGTTCGAAGTCAGGCAGCACACTCGCGAGCTGGTAATAATTTTTAGTCGAAAGGAAATCGATTTTCAACGTATTTCGAGCGATGAGTTATTCTCATGCGGTATTTGTACGTTGATCAGATCATGTGTGTCGTAAAAAAACATTTTGAAATGTTTCGTTGATACTGTCATGAGATTATTGTCATCATTACACCGATGAAGTATGAAAACAATTTAGAATATCAAGTATATAATAGTTACGAGTTTGGTAAAAAAATTAGTATAGACTTATATTTAATTAATTTATATATTGTTAAACCAGATTTTTAGACCCTAGAACGAGTATCTATAGCATATTGTAAATCATAAATAGTTTGATATTTGTAAAGTTCGATTCACAAGTAATATTCGAATCTATAGATTGATCTTCGTTGGAGACTATATGTATGTGATTCGTTTAAAGTATGAGATTTGTTCAGTTCTCGCAGGGATCCCGTAAATGGGATTTTTTGACGCATTTATTGTTATCGACATTTGTCGTTTATTTATTTCTTTATTTTAATATCAGTATCCTCTTTGTTCAATTAAAAATCTCTAACACGTCAAAAATGATCCACCTGTAGCATTCGCTACAGAGAGCTACAGAGTTATCCTGAACTGAAAAAGTGCATTGTCAATTGCTTTTTCATACTATCCTTTTTATTAATTGTCAGGTAGTGTACATCTAAGACGATCAAACGAATGAACAAAAGTTTACAATATTCCATAACAGTCAATTGTGCAAATGTAAAATAAATAAATTTGGAGTAAAAATACGAAAATCATATTGCAAACATCTTGAAACGTCGAGACGCTGATTGACGCGAACAAAGAACAAGATCATTCTTCAAAATTGTTCGAACAAACTTGCGAGGCGCTCGATCCCATTTCTCGCGTTCCAGCAAACGAAACAAAATCCTCGCGGTCGTGTTTTTCTGCCCGTGGGGGATCTCTCGCCGCCGAAACATCGCGAAACGTTCATCTTATATTAATTGCTTCTGCCGAAGTGCGCGCGACGAGCGGCAGATTAAATTCACCGTGAACGCCGGCGGATGAATTTTTCAACAATGCGGCGGAAAGTTTAATTTCGAATTGAAATGCACGATGTCACAGAGGACGAGAGGGGACGCACGGTGAATTCTGATCTACGCGTCGCGGCGCGGAGAGGCACGAAAGGGAGAGGAAGGGAGAAGAAAAAAAAAAGAGAAAGAAGACACGAACGAACGAACGCCAAGTTTTTCCGGGCGAAAGGATTTCGATGTGCTGCGCTGTATATTTTCCACTAACTTCGGACCGACCGGGTTAAACCACACTGGTCGGACAGACGTTGACAGAGAAGTGGAGCTTTCATTAGGCGAGCGCAAATGTGTGTTGTACATACGTTTTGCCTGCGAGCTGTTACACGCGATACGCAGATTGGATTTTTCCATGCGTTTGTAGGAAATTGAATGTGTGCAAAAATTCGCGCGTCGCATTGGGAGATAGTGACGTGTAGTAAACGAAATGAATTTCCATTTAGGCTTGTTTCAGATAGAAATTTGAAAATCGACACTCTATATGTTCTTTTCTCGAACGTTCCTTCGAATAGATTTCATTCGAATTGAATTTCACTTAGAGACTTGCCATATTTTTTTCATTGAAATTTAAGATACTGTAATTATTTTGATTGATCAATTTGTTGCATGTAAGAAGAGACATTTCTTAAAAATATGAATCTTCGGGCTTCTTTAATTTTTCTCTTCTTCTGTTTTTGGAAGATACTCACAGTTCATCTCTTTCTTAATGTAGCTTTTAAATTTCCGAAAAGATATCGCGAAATATTTTTATTTTAATTTAAAAAAAACAGTAAAATGTACTTTCACGAAATTTCACGCAGCTCTCACTGTACATTTCAGTACATTTCAAAAGACTCTCTGCTATTTTCAAGCAACCAGAAACATTCTCGAGATGTTTCTCACATTATATATCGTTAATTGGCGCAACTATGAGGACGTGTTCGTGCTTTTTTTGAAAAACTATAAGCGTTACCCGTATCTCCGCGAAATTCGAATCGGAAAGCAAATTTGCTCGACAACGAACTGGGAATTTCTCCAAGTCAGAATGCTCTAACGCGAGACCGCGAAGAGGAGCCGCGATTGCCCCATTCGCAGGCGGGAAATTCAATTAACCAAAACGGATTAAAATGGTTTGGAAATACTGTACGTTTGCTTGGAATCCCTCGGCATTTAAGCGAATATGCACATACTTGGCATAATTGAGGGTATCGATTCGGCGAACTATAGTAATCGCGACAAACATTGCGGCGACAAACATCGTCGCTGAAGGAAATATGATGGGTTTTAAAAATTTGACAAAAGCGTGTGAGACGACCTAACAATTGTCATTTTTATCCTTTAATAATATATGCGAAGGTGATATTTTTTTTCGTAAGTGCATATATTTTTTGCAGTGAAAAGCAACTTTCCTTCTATTGGAATTCATTTATATTGCAAATCATTGGTTTCATTTGAATTCTCGAATCCAAAGTCTTCGAAGAAATAGTAAAAGAACACTTCTCTTCTCTAATTTTTAATTAAATTTAGAAGCTTTATCTTTTAACTCGAAAAAAAAGTGGGACGCATCGAATGCTGCAATGCTCTCCAAATATTTCTCATAATTTACTCAATTTGCGATAAACCTACAGTGTAAATACTTTGTTCCTCCGAAAACGATAATCACGACATCCAGGCGAGAAGGCAAACCGAACGAAAAGCGAAGTCGATTAATTCGGATAAATGGATCGTCGGTTGAAGAATGATCATGAAATCTTCAGCTGCGAAATTCACCTTCATTCGATCGATCAGAGAATGATTAAAAGAATATTCCGACGATCGACTTGCCTCGGCTCTCGGAGACAGACGCATTCACACGAAGAAACAGATCGAACGGACAGCAGAAGGAAACGCGCGGAGCAAACGGCTCGGACATTCTGATAACTCACCGTATTATTATACTTGGCGTATACAGGCTTCCACGACGAAGGAGCGGAGCAGCATAAAGGCGGTCTCGAAACCGCGAACGCGATACAATTCAGCGAGCACGTTGGCCTTTGCCCATCATTGTAGCCCCCGGTAGCTCATTGTTCGTCGTCGGACAGTCGGGATCGTTTGTTCAACAGTTCTGCTCGACGCGACGCTTCTCCCTCTCAATGCCACCCCTCGACACTCTATCGAAAATATGAAGAACGATGCTTACGAAGCATCGACATTAACCGACATTCAACTGGCTGACTACACTTTTTTTCACTTTATTCTCATTTTGCAACTGGTTCTCGCTGGTAAATTACGGATTTGTTACTATTAAGTTAAATTGGACGATAGAGCTTTTGTATCTTGAGAGGAGGAACAAAGAAAAGTTTATAATAGGGTGAAGAATGTAAATTTACGAAAAGTCCACGAAATATGAAAATAGAGAGAGAATGCACAGAATTATTATAATGGAAAATTATGGATCGGAAAAATGCCATTCTCAGTCTAGACGGGACGTGTAAGAAATTTAATTGCAAGTCGCAAGAAATTTCACTATTTTTTCGAATTGCGTTATTATTAACGAGATTAATTAATTATTATACGAGCCCTTTAAATTATGCAATTTTTATTATTAATAATAAAGTGACTGTCCGTTTTGAGATCGGACCGAGTTTACCGAGATTTTTCACCGAAGAATGTTCTAATAACATTCGAAGATAACGGCTCTAATGGCACTCTGGTTTAATTTGTTAACTTTTCGTTTCGAGATTTTTATGTTAGCTACGCTAACCGATTTTATAAACTTCGTAGAACGTTAAATATTTGCCGGTAAGAAAAATTGTAAGAGAGATTGTACGAGGAGGGAAATGTCGCGAAAGAATGACGGAAAGTTAATTAAACTTCCTTTAAAGCAAGCCTTTTAATTTCATGTATAAAATAGATTACGAGAGGCGGAGCGGCGGTGACGAATATCCGCGAAGAGGATTAACTCGACGGCTATGCACCACTTTGCTAATTCGTGTCTGTCTGTCTGTGTGTGTGTAGCACGTAAGTGTATGCCAGTAATTGTGAATCCGACTGAAGTTTCAACCGCTGTCTTTAGCGATATCACCGCCAGATGTACCACCGGCTTGCGCGCGCGATAAGCGTGTTACTGACCTCAGAGACGATCGATTTTGGTGGAAATATTTGACGCCACTAAAAATCTCGCACCGTTTCCAACTCAAACTCGCGATCGGACGTGTCGATCGTATCTGTTCTTCAAACACGATTAAACGATCAAAATGGTGAAAGATATGAGATTTGAATGGTACTAGATAAGAATAAATGAAACTAGAGATAAAGCGAGAAATCGGAAAATATAATATAGAGAGAGGAATGATTTAACTAATTCTTTTTATTCTTCCCACAGAAATAACAAAGTGTCGTTTATCGGAAATTTAAAAACGCCTACAAAATTCACACGACGTACGAAAATATATAAAATATTCAAAGCGCTCGTCACAACTGACCATCGAGGAAGAACCCTTGATCCTTGCAGGACAGTGATCTTCAGATTCCATCTTCTACAACCGAGAATAATCTTGAAATTAATGATGATTTCGTACCAAAATGCTTCTCTTCAATTATCGATGAATATTGAATGAAAGAGTAGAAAAAAATATATATATATCATATTCAGCAAACGATCATTTGCAGAACCCATGAGTCGTCCACTCGTTATTTCTCGCGAGAGAAACACGAATTTACTTAAAAATCCGCTGCGTGAAGCTGCGATGTATAACACAAGTGACGCGACGACGAGCAGAATTACGTTTCTCCAATTTTATTAAAAGCTTCTTCTCTTACAGAAGACAGCTGTTAGTGTCGTTTACCATTTCAACTGGGCGATTCGTCGAGAATCTCGTTGTCAAAGGAGATTCGCGGCCCGTGTCAATTGGCGAGTCGCGCGAGATACAGAAGGCAGGGAAAGAGTTTGCTCCCTCTTGGGAATGCTTCGCTCGCCGGCCAGTAATTAATAAGGCGGCGTAATGCCAGCGAAGAGGGACGAAAATTAAAAGAGCAGAAAAAAGAAAGCAACAGGGACGGTTGAATATTGGACGAGGGTCGAGGAAATACAGGACAAAGGCCGATGGCAACGAGAGGAGAAAACATTTCTCCTTTCTCCGGTAGACACGCCGAAAATTGCACGAATCGCACGAGCCAATTTTTACGTATCGTCGCGACGGCGCACGCTGCCTCCGTCGCTGTTCGACTTTTTTTTTTTTTTGTTTCGTCCCTGCCACCGAACAGCTTAACGGCCAACATTAACCTACTTTTCCCTTCGCTTTTCTTCTTCCTCCTCCTCCTCGAAATCGCTCGCGGTTTATTTTAGCCGCGGACTCAGTCGGAAACGAATTTCTGCATGGATGATTTTATACTGGATGATCGACGAGAGTGTGTCCGCCCCGAAACCTTGCCTCGAATAAGGCTGAATGCTGATTATTTACTGTCGGAAAGTGAATCGAAGAAAAAATACGGATTTATTGAATACACGTGTGTATTGATAGTTTAGGATCATATAAATCGTATCTTCTCATCTTTAGATATATTATGGACGTAAAACAGTGTATCTTTAGAGATTCGGGTAATTTTGTTGTAAAATACATAAATAAAAGCTTGTGTATATTCTATTGTATTTCACTAGTTTTAGCAGTTTTTTCCATTTTTTTCACTCTGATATCTCTGATGAAGATTTTAAGATTTTGGTATATTTAGTCCTTGGTAGTTCTAGCGTTGATAGTCTAGTAATCTTGACAAAAAGTTTTCGATCAGACGCGAGTAGTCAAAAGCATTCGAAAACACTGTGATCACAGAGATCTTTATTCTCTTACAGTCGAATCAATTATTTTGTACGTCAAAACGTGTTTGAATATTTTCGAATGTTTGCCTCTTTCAGGACAAATAAAACAAATTTAACCGCAGAAATAAAGCATTTAAAATAAGCCAAATATTGATAATCCGTTTATTAATATTCGCATCGCTGTTTAGGTAATATCCACAGGACGCGTTAAAGGCGGTGTGAAATGGAACGGAAAATTTCCATCCGGCCGGACGTTTGCAACATTTACCACGAAGGCAGTCGTTCTCGATGCACGTCACGCGTAATCTTTGTGATCGACAACGAGAAACTGGGAATCCCGAGCGGCGAAAATTTCCTCCCGCTCGTGGCCCCTCGGTATCGAACGGGCTCCGGGAGCCGAGATATCCTGCTTGTCATCCTCGACGAACGTGAACTCATTTCTGCCGCTTGTCAATGTCTCCTACGGCAAGCTTCTACGAGACTCCATTTTCGTCAATTTACTGCTCTCTCTCTCTCTCTCTCGTAACATTTGTAAACACGTTCCCGCGTTCGCGACCGAATGAACCGAGAAATCAGATGAAAGGGCTGAGGAATTCTTTTAATGGATTCGAATGACGCGAATATCAAAAGATAGGCACAGGATCGATTTAGTTACTGAATCTCGAGTTTATGCAAACGCATAAAGTGGAAAGATGTAATTTACATCTAAGATAGAAATTTGTTTCATCAGTTGAAATTTACTTTCATTCAAATCTTTATGAATACAACTATAGACGACAGACGCGACAGATTCGTTTTACTTACTAAAATTATAAAATTATCGTACTTTAGATAATTTATATATTTCCGTATATTATATTCCGTGCAATGTTTTACAGATACATTTGTAATTAGAAATGGGTGTGATAATTTAATTTATGAGAGCTCTAATATTTGATAGATTATTTTTAATTTGTGGGAAATTCAATTGTCTCGGGATTTAATGATGAGCAGCATTACTACTTGTAAGGAATTTGTAACCGAGTAAGTTTTATCATCGTGCAGGAATGTAAATTCGTATAAATGTACGTGACTCTAATCCTCCGTGTCACATATTTAGCTGAGCTTGTGACAAAAGTGACTAGAAACCGGGTTTTCGACCATCAAGTCATGCTGCGTGATTAAAACGCGAGAATTCGGGGGGAATCAAAGAATCTTTTATTAAAAAGCGAGAGAAATAATTCTCTGACGAGGGAAATGCGCGACGTCAAAAGGGAAAGGCAAAAAAATCATTTTTGTCCGTTTCAAAATACGCAGATTGGTCTCGCTTTTCCAGCTGTACTCTCAAAGCAGATGCAACAATGCAATTTCCCCGGGCCTTTGACTTTGTCGAAACAGTTTTTACGATTCTTTGATACTTTAGACTACTTTGCACAAAAATCGACTATCCTGGTACTAGTTGTCAGATAGTTAACGAACGTTACGTGGTTATTCTCTGCAATAATTCTTTCGCGTGTTTGACAATCTCTTTAATTAAAAAAAATACTGGAGAAACTCGTAGAAAATAATATCGCGAAATTCGAGCAGAAATCTCGATATCTATCGACCGAATTACTTTCTCGATTATTCCTTTCTCATTTATTTTATATCGCTAGACTGAGTATAATTTCGTGTGTTTAATCTCATCTAATCTCTAATTGCACAGAATACGTATGAAAAAGCTGGAAAAATTCGTAGAAAATAGTATTTGAACAGGAGCTTCGGTTCATTTCGATCGATTTACTTCCTCGAATATTCCTGTTAATTTATTTTGTCGCTAGACCGAGTACATTCTCATCTAATGTCAAAAAATGAGAAGGTTAGAAACATTTGTAGAAATTGGAGCAGAAACTTCAACTTCTTTTTTTTTCGATCGGTTTGTTAGCTCGAACGTTCCTTTTCATTTATTTTATCGCGATGATTCAGAGCCCGAGTTTATTTTCGACGTGTAGCATTCGCTCTCGCGCCGATACTTCAACCCCTCGATTTTTCTCCGTGACGAGTTAAGCATTACTCGCGCCGCGAGAAAGAAGCTGTCCGCGAGAAGAAACAAGCGGCGTGGAAACGAAAATAGTTTAACGGGCAGTTAAAGCCCCGCCATGGAAAACGATTTTGACGTTAAAAACTCGTCGCTGAGAGAGAGAGAGAGAGAGAGAGAGAGAGAGAGGAGCTCTTTTTTCCCCTGCCTTCTAATTTACACTCGGTGACGACAGCCATCTCACGAACGCAATTTCGATTCGAAACGTTTCTTTCTTTTTAAAGCAAAAGTAATCTTTCCTCGAATTTTATGTGTCAAAGCATTCTTTGATATATTCTTGATTGTACCTGTATTCTATGCACGCATTACATATTTTATATTTCAGAACCATTGACTTGAAATTAAAGCTAACCATATTAGTATCATCGATTTTTGACAGAGAAATTTACGAAACATAAGCATTAAACTCGATCTTTTTTTTAAAGTTATCTATTGTTAAACAATTCCTTTAGTTTTAGAGGAGTGTAAAGAAACTGTTGTTAATATCCACGACTTGTTATTTCGATTATCTGGTTATTGCAATTGTCATGCTTTTAATTAAAAGTTCAAACTCATAATAAAGTAAAGATTTCCAAACCCTGAGATCAATATCAAGGGCCAATTTCATTAGAAAAAAGGACTCGCTTAATATTTTTTTCATCGTTGAACAGAGTGTACATTTTAATGCATTTTTTCATACAATTTGAAGAGACTCCAGTAGTTCCAATGCCGCGATCAATTATCCTTCATCACTCCTCGACGCATTAAATAGCGCGTCTAAATGTCACCGTCTCGTTCTCCAAGCTTCGGATACAATCGAAAAATCCAGACAAAACCAGAGAGCAGTGCTAGAACTGTATTCTTTCAGCAGAATGAAATTCCAATCTCACGACGGTCGACGATCGGCCAACTTTTCGAGCGACCAATCGAAAAAAAAAAAAGAAAAAAAAAGCGTCACGCGTATTTCGTATCATCTTTTATCCAACGATTGTATCCATAGCAACGTCCGATATGAATTTGTCGGGTTGACAGAGGGAGGAAGAACAGTTCGATCCGACTATTTTATTCCTTTGCCATTCCGCGATTATTTCCAACCACTTCGGCATCGAGGCTCGCCACTCGTCCCTCTCGTGCAATGTAATTAGCATTTTTATTACACGTACATGTCGCGCCGCTTCTCTCGATCGCAGACAGCTCTGTTCGCGCCTTGACATCCAGCCAGGAGGAAAGTTTTAAATTACTTTGTTCGAATACCCGAACGAAAAGTTCGATCGTCCGCGGAAATTCGCGAATAATTCGCGGCCTTTTGATTAATCGCTCGATCAATCGAACCCACCCGCTGCTCGCTGTGTGGTGATTAGTTCGATCTCGAGAATGTCATCCTCAACGATCGGGGAAACATCTCTCTGGAAATAATATTTTGCCTGAATGAAATATTTGGAGAACTCGTTTCAATCCTTCGAGCTCTGAATTATACAGATTTTCATTTTTATTAAACACTTAGAGAATACCTTTCACAATCTTATAAATAGACAAAAATACACTGTAGAGAATCTTTCTTCGATAACTGAGAACATACCGTCAGGAATACGTTTGTCCTTCATAAAGAAAATAGAAAAAATTCGAACAACAAAGTACCAACGAAGTTGTATCAAACTCAGACGAACGAATCTGACGGGATCACTTACCTCGAACAATTTCATTGTTAATTTTCCCTTTACGAGGACACCGAGTTTTCCAAGCTACACAACGAAACAGTATCTAGTTCTATTCGCGTAGCGTGCATTAGTGATACAAGCGGCTGAATGAGAATATTAAATTGATGATAGTAAACGGTTAATCCGAGTAATCTTGTCTCTCATTAATTTTCATTCGGAATGAGATAACCGGCGAGGATGTCGTTAATTTACATCGAAGTTCCACTATGTTGCCTGAACACGAGTGCATGCACGTAG
>NIPQ01117611.1:0-13376 GCA_002806875.1 Lepidotrigona ventralis hoosana
TTTTTTTTTTTTTTTTTTTTCTTTTTTTTTTTTTTGGATATTCGTGACACATATCCACCAAAGCCATACATTTTTAGAAGAAGATTACGGAGCAGAAACTTCGTTCTTAATCCTTTTCTTTTCTCTTTTTCAATATCGGAGCTTCGCAATTATATGCAACACAAAGCGTTCCACGGTGCGCACATTTAAAACGGTTTATGTGGCATCTACTAAAAGAATAATTGTTTCCGACGAATTGATCGTTAAGAGCGTTTTCATATACATACTTCTTAAAAATAAATAATTTATGATTGCCCCGTCATAAACTACTCTGCAATTTATACTGTATATATTTATAGTACAATCATCCAAAATTAGAGACACTGATGAACGCAATGTCTTGTTAAAAGTAACATCGACGCAAAGGCCCGACATGCCTACCAAAGTAAAACTTATACAAAAGAAGATGAGACATTATATTGCATCGAATACACGCGTTTCAATTTTACACTTCTCCATTCTTCTCTCTTTTTCTTTTTTTTCTTTTTTTTTTTTTTTTTTGTTTTTNAAAATATATTTGTTGTAACTGCCGTTCGATAAATATACCTTTATAGACATGGTAATTAATTTGTATTTAAATCGTTGTATTTGTTGCTTCCTGTTTTACTTGCTCGAATATATTAATCTACTTAAACTACCTTTGGCAAATATATCCTATGACTTGTACAAAGTTTAGACGAGAAGCTTACAATGATACAATTAATTTTTTCCCAATATTGTAAGGATATTTTTTGTTTATATCATCTAAAAATTATTCTAAAAATATAAGTATCCGTGTATCTACAAGTAAATGTGATTATATATGCGTGGTTCTCGGTGTTTAAAACCCGTGGATGTGAGAAGATGAATTAGGAAAAAGAAGAAAAAAAAAATGAAGAATATTGTTTGAAATCAAGTCTCCTGTCTACTTTCTGTTTACTAGACATTTATTATAATAACGAATGTCGAGAGTATCAATTGTGAATGTTCAATTTCGCGAGCGCACAGATGTTTCTCTGGGAGAAGTTCTGATTGATATAAGCTTTATTTTGCCAGGCATCAGGGCGAGTTTACAGATTATTACTTTAAATATATCGTGCTTCTTCCTAATAATCTGTTCCACCATGATCTCCATTCGAAACTCGAAGATCATTAATTCAAAATGTCTTCGTTAAAAAATTCTCTTTCTCTCTTGGTAAATAACCAGTTTACACAGTAATGGCTATATGGAGAACAGTGTATGACGAATGACGACTGTGTATGTGTGTACGTTGATGCACGTTGATTTCTTATTCGCACGCACTTTAAAACAGGATAATTAACAATTCTCTTACCAACATCGACCACTGCCTCTCAGTCACATTTTACTTCACACGTAGTCAGTGGGAATCACAAATCACTTGCGACTCACATTATACCTCTGCACATTTATATAGTTGGAAGTATTTAACTTAATAACTGGCTTCGTGCCCAGCGAGTATATACAAGTCTGCGCCCTCGGATTCAGTTAGTGTACCCGACTGAACCAAATGGCTCTCCAGCATCACAACTCTATCGAGAAAGAGAAGCAAAATTTTTATTTCTTTTCATTTCCAGACATTTATGTTCAAAACTCCGTTAATGTACGTTACATACTTATCCGATCCAAGTAATCTGTACGTCCTACTCGGATCACTGATCTCTTGCGTGACTTCGCCATTTTTGAAACTCCTGCCTTGCATGCCATGCTTGTGGAATGCTAACACACTGTCTGGTAAGCAAACTGAAGGCAGAAAGATAATTGTAAATACAACTAAAGTAATCTATATCGAAAACGTAACGTTCTTCTATAGAAACTTACTAATAGATTCAATTTGAAAGTTAAAATGTAACTCTGACATGTGCTTCCTGCTCGATCTAGGCTTTCCTTGAAGCGTTACCACTTTCACTACGTCTGCAAGATGGATGTGTAAATAAGTTATAGATATTCAAAGAATGTTACACAAGATATCTTCTTATACTTACTATCATAACAAACTAATATTGCATTTTTTTCTAGTTGTGTAACATTGATAACATGAAGATTTTCTCTCCTTGGTATCACAGTGGCTATAAAAATTTAACAAGAAAAAAACAATAAGCATTAACTTTTTTAACTTCATTGATACGTGACAATAAAAAAAAAACGTACCAGAACCGTCCATATCTTCCAATTCATCACTGTGAAACCAACTTGCCCCAGAGTTCATATTAATCAAATCCAACTTCAATTTGTTCTGCTGATACGGTTGTTTTACAGACACGCATACCATTGGATACTCCATTTCGGGAGTGATTATAATTTCGAATACGTTTAACGGCGTTGGTAATGTACAATCGAAATGCTTTAATAGCATAAACTTATTTAGAGGATCGTACCATTGCATTAAAAATATTCCGGTAGGCATTGCACCGCATAAATATTTATACCTGCGTTAAATATTTCATCAGTCAATACATTGCGTACATATAAAAAAATGTTTATTTAAAATAAATGTTTTATTACCCGTTATATGGATTCCTCCCTACACAACACTTGGTACAGCCTTTCGTGTCTGGTACTTTAGTAGTTAGAGCAAATTTCCTAGGTACTAATCTCTCAGATATTTTATTCATATGCAATGAAAATCTATGAGTCTGTTTGCTTTGCATTGCTAATAAATCGTGTCTATACAATTGGGGAGTCTTTCCTAAAATTTAAGCTGTTCGCTATTGTGCATGTAATAATTAAAAGGCGATGCATTACGTGACAATGTCTTACCAGATAAAGACATAAGGACATCCTTAATAACGTACATCCAGATCGTACGTCTAGGATACAATTGATCTATTGCCGTTTCATGAAGTTCATTTAAATTTAAATTATAAATCCCTTCCTCCGCCGCGATTAACAAATGCTGATCTCTCGTGTCCGGATGAATCCAGCTCGCGGTACAATGTATTCTCAATGGACATCCATTAAATACCTGTAGCAAAATTCAGAATCAGAGTGGTTGATACGATTAATTGGAATAAGATGAAGATAAACAAATCGAACAAACTTTTGAGAAACATGCACCCATATGAACTTTGGGCGTTGGTGGCAGTCCATTGCTGATCGGTCTCGGAGGTGTATGGCGTTTTCTATCCCTTCTTCTTGGAGGAACAGGAGGAGTGTCAGACAATAAGTCTGGACTCATACTTTCCCTGTCTCCTTCACTTGGCATCTCATTTTGACCTGCAAAAAATTACTTTAATCAAACGATCCAAAAGAAATTTTAGAAGCATGCTAGCAGTAATATGGGTAATAAAATTATAAATATTCACACTAAAGGGGTCTTTTTAATGGAGAGTTTATGAGCCAGAATTTGAAATTAAAAATTAAGAATGTTCCTACCATTTGATCGAGGGGATTCGTCTCTAGGACCACTGTCGGAAAGGGATCGTTGACGCTGTCCATTAACATTGGCTAAAGGTTGAGTACTGTTCACTAGACCGTACAACTCGTCCACAGAGCTGTGACGCCTAGGACTCGCTTGCGATCCTAAGCACGAAATCTTTTTATACTAACTATCATCTTGAAATCTTTTAGTATCACAAAATTGATAAAATGATATTGATATCGATGAAATGGCTGTATAATTACACATACTTACCCGATATATTATAATATGCACAATGCACTTCGCAGTCATTCGATGACTCCCCAAGAGGAAGAGTAGCTCTAGAAAAGAACAAACAAATCGGCAATTATTAAGAAATATTTATCACTATATATCAAGAAAAATGAGTGTATTAGAAATTTTCCTTTGAAGAAAGAAAAAAAAACAGATGTTACTGGTATTAGTAAATTACAAGTAATCTTTAAATAATAATTAAGAAATATATATTAAATAATAATAATTAGTTGAGAATTAAAAGAATTATAGCGTCGTTTTTATGAAACTGAAAAAATGCAATGTGAAATTATTAGAAGGTAAAATCAACATGTATAAAATCATGGAGTATTAAAGCATTTGTTATTGTACTATTTAGTAAGCATTGGTAGGTGTTTTTGAAAAAGAATACAGTGTCTTACAAAAGGTGGTGCTTAGAAAAAATGAAATGTTTAAGCAAGTGTACATAACTGAACTTATTATTTATACAACGTTTGTCAATAAATAAACTTTAGGGAAAAAATTTAAAAATAATAATGATTTGTATGAGCTTCCTTTAAAATATCTGATTTTCCATGAATTTCAAGTACATTTGATTTCATAGTATCCTACACAATTTTCTTAAAAATAAAATATTTCAGTGAACTATTTGAAGCTGGACTTAAACATTTATTATATAAATGATTTGTACTGAATAAAAGTCAAGTGTTACAAAAGTAATAATGAAAACAACCGAATTGTATCTACAACCAAAAGATAGAACAGCCTACTATTACATTTTATCGTTTACTTACTGCAGGGAATATAGCTGGTCGCAATGCCCACCAACCATCGACATTGCATTCCCCCTGCACACATGAAACTATAATCATATACTATAAAATGATTACACATTCTTTTTATTATTAATCCTGTGAAATTTCTCATCAATATATTCGTACAATTACTTTTTTATGTACAAAATGATTCACTTATTTTATGGGGAATATATGGGCAATAGTTTTCTGTCAAAATAATATATATATATATATATATATATATATATATAGGTATTTACTCATAAATAAAGGATATCATCTATTACCACACCAATTAATTGGATATCATTTCATTTGCTTTTATCATAGCTGAGCTTATCAATGCTAAGTTACAAAAATATAATTGAAACAAATATTTGAAATCTTAATCTGATACATAAACTTCCACCACCAATATGGTTTACAGTTGTAAAAATTAATTCTAAAAAAAAAAAGAAAAAAAAAAGATTTGCATGCAATAATAAACATTAAAAACATCTATTGCTAAAGAGCCATACTTTAAGAGTATAGACTCCAAAATCACAATATTTACATACGTGTGTTGAATGTTAATGTTCACTGGGAGTTTTGTAAAGGGTATAAATAAATTATTGGAATGAATTAAGGAAATGCATAATGCAAAGCAGCTTTAATCAATTTTAATGCTTCAAGTAAAATGCGAAAGAAATAGTATTAAAAGAAAAATTGATAAATAGATCTCAATAAGTTAATAAGAAGCTGTAGAAAGAACTAAATGGTTTCAATGTGAGGCATTAGGAAATATATGTGCAAGGTGCAAGGTGCAAGGGAAAAGGGTTACCTGCCAATACCTTAGCAACAACTCCTCATCAATGTACTGCAATAGACTCCTGTTGGGAGAAATTATTAAAATTACAAACTTATCAAAGAAATTAAAGCTATGAGAATTAAAATGAGCCGTGAGATTTGGACAAGGATTAGACGTAATATAAGGATAATGTAACAACTATTTCAAGATACTAAACTAATTCAAGATTACAAATCAGATTTTTAATTTAATAAAATATATGCTTCATAAACATGCCAAAATTTTATTACTTTTAATTAATTATATTATTCAATATCAATTATTCATCAATTACTGATTGCATAAAATATTACAAAAATATAAACAAATGTGAAATAATATTTTAAATAAAAGATATGAAAATAAATTTAACAAGACAAGATCTTTATATAACGAAAAAAATACGAGTGTAACAATAATACTTACGCAATGGGACTAGTGAATACATCAAGATCTTTTTTGAACTTTCATTTTAATCATGCAACTAATTATATAACTATCATCATGCATACTTTATGGTATATAAATAAACAAAATATAAATAAATAAAAATATTAATTATTCATAAATTATAACAGTACTTATGAAGAAAAAATAAACATAAAGAAAAAGATTTATAATCATTAGCTTCATGCTTTAGATTTTTAGTCACATTCTATAATTGAAATTGCATGCACGTCTACTTTGAGAACATCATAAGATATATTTTTTAAATTAAATGGATAATAGCATTCCATCTTGCTTGTACTTTTATATGTATCTGGAGAATGATATTAACGTTTAATTTCTTTAGGTAACAATTCAAAACATATCATATCTTTACACCAAACTACCTGCATTTCATTACCTTAAACTCATATGAAATATCTCTGTGCCTGTATTGCCTTGATGACATTCTCTACTATCTGTTGTATCTGTTGTAACGCTAGCGCCAACAGTACTGATACAAAAATAAACTATATCATGTCTAGGAAGACTATAGAATCATTATGTACAACAACCAAGACATCATAAATTTCTTTCATTAATTTTTTATATGGCACAAAGAATAAAAATTATGCGAATAATTTCAATACTATAATTTTAAAAAGAAAGGATCTGAGGTCATTAGATCTCTAGAAGCATTAAATTTACATTTTTACTTTTCGCAAGTTTCCATTAATAGTTGATGCAATGTATGCAAAGCAAAAGCAGACGTGCCGTACGCAGCTCGACATTTGTTAGATTAAAATTGCTGTTTTGTTCGATTCTCAATTGTATCGCGAAATTAAGATTTATATAAAATTCTTCCGGATTGTAGTTGATAATTACTGTTCTGTTGAAGAGAACAGAAGACCAAAACAGCAATCACCATATTAGTGGAAGGATTTTAAAGCATCCCCTCCCTGAATTTTCCAGGACCACATGTCGATTTGTGTAATCAAATAAGTCTATCTTAATGTATACTTACTTTTCTTGTACTTCTTCGAATGCCGATCCGATACCGCAATCCGGATGAACATCACAGTTATGAACAGACTGAATAATTCAACATAAAAATATTATTTTAAATCTAACATTTAAAAATATGAAACATATTTTTCATAAAATGTGAAATCACCTTGACATTATTCATAATATCCATAATATCCCAAGATGGAGTAGTGTCCACAGAAGAAGGGATCGCATCTCTTTGTAAGGTTCCGTCAAGATTAATTTGATCTGTAACACGATTCAATATGTATTTGTAAAAATATAGAATGTATATTTGAACATAACTTCTTTACCGTCGCTGTCTAATTGGGGTATAGGACTTTTTGGTCTAGGTCTCGCGGTATGACGAGATGCTATCCTCTGTGGAACATTAGGTACAGCTCCATCTTCATCTGCTTCTAAATCAGTAAACATATGACTAGGATTCGATACTTTTTGCAACAATTCTAGAGCTAAACGTTTGTTCATTTCTCCTTGAAAAAATGCATGCTGAAACAGAAGAGTTCCTATTTAAAATATTTTCCATAGAATATCGAATCAAATCCAATGTACATTATTGTATGTTCTAAAAGAAAAAATAACCTGCAATAATTTTTCGGCAGTCGGTCGTTTTTTAGGATTTTTAGTTAGAGCAACTTTCACGAAATTGTGGAATGTTGGGCTCCATTTGTCGCGATCCTTCAACGTTGGCGGTTTAAAGCCAGATTTAGACATGAGAAAGAGTGCTCTCATTGGATGCAAATCAAACATAGGTGGTTGCAATTCAGCTAATTCTATTGCAGTGATTCCACATGCCCAAATATCACAAAGTTGATTATAACCACCTTTCCTTTCTACAGCTGCAACCTGTAAAAATTTAAAATATAGATTTCTGAGAGTAGCCTTTACAAAATTACTCGAAGAGATTTCAAAGAACCTCAGGTGCCATCCAATAAGGAGTGCCAATAAAACTTTTCCTCTTGTTAATAGTCGCAGTAATTTGTGCCGATACACCAAAATCAGCTAATTTGACATCACCAGCTTCAGTCAGTAATATATTGGCACCTTTAATATCACGATGCATTTTGCCCATACTATGCAAATAAGCCAATCCCAAAAGAGTTTCTCTGCACATGTATGCTATTTGTATTTCCGATAATGGTCCAGTTACTGTAACATCATTAAAAAACTTTTTAATACTATGTAATATATTCTAAAAATGCGGTTCCATCACAAATATCTTTTTTATATGTTGATCGAAAATAAGAAAAACTAAACTGTAAAAATGTATTGATGAAATACCTACTGTGATATATATCTTGCAAAGAACCACCTCCACAATATTCCATGCAAATCCATAATTTATCCCTCCTCAAGTAACTTCCATAATAGGCAATAATATTAGGGTGTCTACAATCTTTCATCATTAAAATTTCTTGCTGGATTATTGCAAAGTCATCCCCTATAATATTTAAACAATAATTTAATAGCACATTACTGTATTGCACAAAATTTAACAGTAAAAATTGATTAATAGTAAATCAAAGAAACATTAACATATATTTTATTTGTATGTAATAAGTTGTGTAATCATCAAATTAACAAATACAGTGTTCCAATTAAATATAAAAAATATATCCTAGAATTCTTCATGTATTATTTTAAAATATAAATGTACAAGCTTACAAGCTTTTATATTCATATATCCTTTACTAAATAGCACATTACTGTATTGCACAAAATTTAACAGTAAAAATTGATTAATAGTAAATCAAAGAAACATTAACATATATTTTATTTGTATGTAATAAGTTGTGTAATCATCAAATTAACAAATACAGTGTTCCAATTAAATATAAAAAATATATCCTAGAATTCTTCATGTATNTTAATAAAAAAAAAAAAAAAAAAAAAGAAAAATGCAAATACAAAAAGGAAAATTGGTAAAACAGTGTTTAGCCAATAATAACTTTAGACTAATGAAAGCAATGCAAAGAAGTAATGTGAGATTTAACTTGATCAGCTTTTCTAAATCACTGATAGCAGATTGAAAATGCAAGTGATCATTCGTGTCGATGTTAATTCTGCAAAATTCTGGACGAAGGCTCGAATGGTTGACAAAAAACAGGCGGAAAGACTGGAAGAGCATACCTGGTTCCAATTTAATAACCTTAATTGCAGCGAGGTCGTTCATGGAAAGTCTTTTGGCCTGTAACAAAAAAAACCGAGTAGTACACAAACGCAAAGTGGTCAATGGCGAATGTAAAAAAAAAAAAATATACGTTTACGAACCTTGTAAACATCTCCGTACGTTCCGCTGCCTATCCTCTGAATGAGCTCGTATTCATCCTGTGGATTTCTTCGGCTTATGTCACTAGACAACGCGTTCGCGTTCAAAGCCATTCTAAAACACGGATCCTTGCCGGTTTACCAGCCAACGAGCGTAATTAATATCTACAAAAGAAGATTAACCGTTAAAGTGTAAAAACACATTTGTTCGTCGGAGTGTCACTTTTCTCCAAGTGTCGCCATTGTTCACAACAGCTCTGAGGTTAGTTACGACTGGGCGAGCGGTTCTTGCGATACATCGATCAATCGATCTTGCATCGTATCTCGTAATGAAAATGTGTTGGAACTCGTTCTTTTCTTTTCTTTTTTTTTTTTGTTTAATTCATACCTTTCGTTGTTTCTCTTTCTCTTTCCCCTTTTTTTTTTCTTTTCTTTTAAATCTTTGTTACAAATCTTAGTTTTCGTTTCTATAGTTTTGGTGAGACTTCTGCGGATACGCTATAGTCGTGGTTTAGGAAACTGTATACATACGTATGTACACACACACACGCGCACATGTACTTCGACTGTATTTACATTTTTTGAAATTACGAAAATCGTTTCGAAATTGAATGGATATTTTAGTCCTAATGGGGCCAATGAATAAACAAATTTTAACTACGCAAGACTTTAAAGACACTAAATAATTTGATATTATTTATTATCTTAGCTTGATTGGAAATATAATGTCGGGAACATAGGTCAGAGATAAACGTTATCATGAATGATAGCAATAGATAACAGATCTAAACAATGCATTCCTTATTTATATATAAGGCACTAAAGTACTAAACTTTGATATTATTCAAGGCAAAATTAGAAATATACTTTATGATTGTTCGCGTTGGAGATATGCTATCAAAAATAGATTATTTACATTCTTCAAGCATGCACATATGATAGCTATGCATATAAGAGCATCCAATATCAAGTTTAGTTCTGAATGTCCAACGAAGGCTAAATGAATTTTCCTCCTTAAAAATACAAGTAATGATACTCAATGATAATTCGATAAGTGGAACTGAATAAATAATGTAGAACTACGTCAGATGTAATGTATATTCTGATGTGCACGTACGTCCATTCATAACCATGAAGAACTTCCTTCGGAACCGAAGGGAGTGTATTTTCCCAAAGGGGAAAACTTCTTTTCACAAGACTCCGAAAACAACCTTGGCTAGAATACAATAACTCTTATGATACTTCTAAGTTCTGTCCGTTGTTATTAGCTTGCTATATCTATTAACAGCTCGTTAGCGCAGTCATTAACTCGCGCTTCCATGAAAAGACGATTCACCGATTTTTCCAGACTGCTTTTACTTTTTATCAGCCAACGTTACTTATTACTAATGGTAATAGTAATAGTAATTTAATACTAAATAGTAACCTTGTTATTAGATGCAAGTTACTTTCCAAATGAAAATTCCGCGCAATATAATCTGACTGAGGATAAAAAGCCTCCGTCGGTAATTTATCATGATTGCATTGGTGCAGATAAATATTCCTTCCCATCGAATTCAGAACTTGAGAACCTAAAATGCAATGAATTATTAGAAAAATTATTTACTTGGCTCATCAAATTACTCGTTGGGCCCTATTGTGTAATCACGTTGATATTAATACTAATTAATAAAAGATTTTACAAGCAACAAGTTTGATAAATGATTTGATAAAGCAACTGAAATTTAAAAAATTTAGTTGATAAATGATCGCGTAAAAGGTCCCTGTAGGTAATTAAATTGCGTTTAGCGTCGACCTGTAATGAGCTCGTAAGCAGCTTTCTCTTGAAACTTCGTTTATCGCAGACAAATTCGGAGATCGGGTTGGAAATTGGAGAGGGTGCGGTGGCGTGGTTTCTCCCTGGCTAAGCACATAATAAAAAGTATATAGAACAAATGGGCGGCTAAACTCGCCGTAGCATAGCATAATGATAACACGCTCGAATAATAAGGATAGCCAACAGAGGAGACAGGGTTGGATACGCACGCGTGGGCCTGCGTTTGGGGCCCGTCTTCCGCTTCCACTCCGGTGAACGTTCTGGCTTTAACTCCGGCTCAGTTCCACTACGTGCCTCCAGCATTGTACTCCGACGTCCTAGATACACTCGATTTTACGTCCACCGGGCTGTTTTCTTTTCTTCTTTCTCAGCCATCTCAGCTGCTTCCTGCATTGAGGTCCGCCTATCCTCGTCAAATTACAATACTCAACAATTAATAATACCTAGGTTCAACAACGTTTGAAAGGAAAAGAAAAAAGAAAAAAATTTGTGCGCTGTGAAAGAAAGTTTAATCTAGCGAGCAGTTTCGTTGAAAGCTGAATTTCTCGGTTCCAAATTCGAACAGATGGTGTTCTAACGGTAACATTCCTGTTTCTAAAAAAAAAAAAAAAAAAAAACAAAAANGATCTTTTTAAAACAACAATGCAAAAGTTTTTAACAAGTGAGAGACGAGCGAAATTAAGAGTGAGACTTTCAAATTTGTAGAACTTACCGCGATAGATGAAATTATTATTGTCGAACGCGTTGTACGAGACGCGGTAGAATTTAATTTTCCGCTACGAACGACAACGAAAGTGATGGGCATTACAACGTGTCAAAGTTTTCATCCGTAACGTAATCTTTTAACTTCTCAACGGGACTGTTTTATTTGCTGAAGATTAGAAAGTTTCCCTTGCCCGGATAAGTCCTGAATTGACGTTTCTGTCGTTGTGGTTTGTGAGCTGGAAAAAAAAAGTGAGTAAAAAAGTTCGAATCTCGCAAGGGATGTGAGCATGCTTCGACCAACCACCGATGATGGCGCTGCAGGATCTCCACCGTTGTCGCGAAGTCTCTTTCGAATTTCACAACAGTTCACTTCGTCTTATGTTCTTCGACGGTGAGATTCCCGATGTTGATTGGTGACTACAGACCGAACACGAAAGTTAACATCGTCCCTGAAACCATAAGTTAACATCTGTCTTGTTAATTCAAACCAAACCTGTGACGACGTTTCAATTTCACGCAAGTGCCGGGAATGTTTGTGTTTTAAATCGAACCTTTTACATCGAAGTGCTTGTAGTGTTTTGTAGCTCCCAGTGAGGAAGAAAAACATACACACAAAATATATATATATATATATATATATATATACTATTGAAAAAGTAAAAAAAAGAAAAATCCAACACGCACTGTTACGGAAGAAATTGCAAAATGATGGCGCTAGTCTCGATTATGGATCAGTGATCGATTATTCGCGACAACTTATCGACTCGACTTCCGACAGAATTGATATCGATAACAGGTACAAGGTGGATAGGTGTTATCGATAATAATCGACGCTGCCATCTTACAAACGAAAATACGTGAATTTAACATACAAACGAAAGCGTTTCAAGGAAAAAACGACAATTACAGATATTCAGTTGAACTTGCGATATTCATTCAACTGCAAATTTAATTCGCAGCTTGCCAAGATGAAGTCCAGTCGTTTCCAAAGCATCGTTGCAATCGTATTTTCGATCGTTGTCCGAATCACTGGCGAGCAAAGATTCGCGGAAACTCCAGCGTTGTATCAAGAAGTATCGTCCGGTGATGACGTGCAGCTAAGGTGCAGGGTGCAGGACAAACGAGGCCAGTGCATCTGGCAAAAGGACCGGAAACCAGTGGGAATGCATCCGGATAAATACGAATGGGCAAGCGGACGCGGCAGTGATTGCACTCTCCTTATCAGGAGAGCCTCCCTTGACTTCGATGATGGTTACTGGGAATGTCAAGTAACTTCCGGCGACTTCACGCGGCAAGATGCACTCACTTCCTTGCCGTCTCGCCTTTTAGTCAGGGGTAAGATGATTGCTCGACGATTGGAAACTCATGAACCGTGAATTTTTCAGGGTAAACTGGCGATATTTGTCAGCGACGAGAAGATCAATATAAAATTAATTCAATGAATCTATTATAATTAATAGTTATTATATAATAATTTAATATATTTAATATAATAATATATATAATATATAATAATTATTATATAATATCTATTATAATTAATAATTAATAATTAATTGTAATTAATACTCTTGTAAGATTCTTGTAAATTCTTAATAATCGAATCTTCTGGGAGAGACTGCAGTTTTTATGAGCCATTTAAGAAGAGGAAGTTTGTTTGTATGACTTGGAACTTATAAGTTGTAAGTTGTAAATATTTGGTTGAGCATTCTTAGATAATTGCTTTCTTGTATAAAACACCATTTGTTACTCGAGAAAATTGATCTCTAAAGTCTCACAGAATATTTTCTTTCTTTTTCTTTTTTTTTTTTTTTTTTTTT
>NIPQ01117634.1:0-13564 GCA_002806875.1 Lepidotrigona ventralis hoosana
GACAGCCTATCGACAATCGATCAATAATGAAATTTCCCCCGATATTTTGTACAATCTCAATCTTTCAGAATTCCGGCCGAAAAATCGTTCGAGGAATCCTAGTCGATAGCTTTTTCGAAAAAAAAACCACGTCAAACGATTCGATATTTCGACTGAAATTTTCCGATTGACTTGGGCTTCACAGAGAACCTGATTCGATCGTTCCGATCGAAAATACTGTGTTCTCCAAGGGAGAGACGCGGCAGAGAAATATTTCGTCGCTTCTTCGATCGATTTGTACGTTTCTGAAAAGTTCGTCACTGCCCTCGGCAGGATTTGTCCAACCTTTTTCGCGAGAGCTTCCAAATGCGAGAAGTGATTCGCGGTGCAACCCTTCAGGGCATGCATGCGTATTAACAATCTAGCCTGAACTGCCTCTCGCAGTTTACCTACCGGCTCTACCGTACACTCTGTTTCATTGAATATTTCAGTGCACAAGCAAACACCGATGCATATGTGCACATGCATCACGAAAACAAACGGGACAAACGTATTGATTCGCGGTGCGTGAAATTTAGATCGGCCCTCTGTCTCTGTCTCTTTCTCGTTGATGTGGCAACAGGCAAAACGTGGACGTGTGTCGAAGAGTTTGAAAAACAAAAAAAAAAAAAAAAAAAAAAAAAAAAGTTATTTGAAGGGGGGGTGGAAATTATTTTTTTGGTTAACTATTAATAAAAAAGGAACAGGGGTATAANCATACGTTCGTGAGGAAAATCGAACTTGTTACGATATTTGGTAGCGATGACCTTTCTGGCTAGACTAATAATTTAACCTTAGATCGAAGTGTGAAAATTTGTGGCGGAGGAATGAAAAAAGGAAGAAACATAGGAAAAAATTTACTTCTCAAAAATCGTTCATATCTCTGAAAATACACCACTACAAATATATAAAATTTCCATGAAAAATTCTAAATTGGCCGTTTTGATCATTTTAGTGTTAGTCGTGTCTGCAAACATTTGAAGATCCACAGTCTATTTATAATTTTGTAGGAAAGGAGATCGTGCAATAATCTCAATCTCCAAGACCATGATTTATTAATTTAGTCGTGTAGAAAGTTTGTCCAGTGTCCATAAAGGCAAAACTTTCGAGAGAAGAAATATTCTAATACTGTGAAAGAAAAGCTTCACGCATTAAAATCAGCTCAGGCAGATTTTTCACGAGGTTATAAGAATTAGAACTATGCGAGAATAAATTTGTAGGTTTATTTTAAAGCGTTCGTTAGAAGCTTTCATTTCCACTTGTTAGTTCGTTCCTTTCAAAGAACAAGTTTCCATAAATGCATCGTTTTGCAGATGGAAAATGAAGGTGCTTTCTCTCTCGAAAATTTTGCAAATTCAAACTGAAAAGTTAATTATAACTTTTAACCTGCAGAATGTGAAACAATTCTTTTCAAATTAGAACTTGTAATTAAGCTTCTGAATTAATTAAATCATTCCCTATTACAAATTAGAATTTAAGAAGCTGTTTTCAATTACGTACTTGAATTGCATTGAAATTTAATATATTTCAATATAGTAATTAATTGCATACTTTAATATTTTAATATTAATAACAATATGCCGTATTAAGTATTACATATGTATTTTAATATCAGTTATTTTCGATAACTATAGATAAAGTAAATGTATCATGGCCTTGAAGGTAATGAGAATCCTTTAAAATTTGTTGCACGAGTTCCTTTCGACAGAGTTACACATAGTTTTCAAAAGTATCCACAATTTTCCATCGACTGTACGAATACTTTCTGCAGTCAGTGTATGCTAGTCGATTTTCGAAATTACACGATTGAATATCAGCTGTTCGTTTAGAAGCAGAAGGAGAGGTGGTTCTGGCAGTCGAACAGATATCGAAATAAACTAACATGAATATTGCACACGAATATACGCAGATGATAATAAGTACGATGACGAGAAATACAGACGATATACATAGAGTTACAGTTCTCAAAACAGTTCAATTGAAAATTACTAAATAGAAATAAGTAGATACTTGTAAGTGAAAGAGAGAGATGCATTAAAAAGGATAATATACAATAATTGTGCAATATGTAAATTCTACTAGCATAACTACTATAAGAGTATAAGAAAGACATAAACCATCAAAATTCGAAAGAATAAACATTGAACACGAGGTATATAGACATATTTTTGTGTGTTGAACTTTTGATGATAAAGATGTTGAAAACCTAACCTAAACCTAACCTAATCCTAACCTAACTTAACCTAACCTAACCTAATCTAAACCTAACCTAAACTCTGTGATACAATTAAGTGAAACATAAACGTGGCATTGTCTTGAACAAGTTTCAAACATTTCTGCGTAATCAAGGAGCATCTTTATTTCTATTTATATCCAATCTTTAACTCTGTTCGTGTTGTATGATTTTTTAGGTAATAAAGAAATATTGGCAGAATTAACATATGTATTTAATGGGTCACATTGAATCGATTGGAATGTTACGTTGAATTTATTCACGTGAAGAACGTGAGTGTGAATTTCTCTTCGTGAATTGGAATTCTGTCAAATAATTATAATATAATAACATAATAATTATTTATAACAGAATACTACCCTTCGAGATAGAATTTTCATAGATGTCTGGCTCATTGAATCTTTCAGAATCATGAGAAATGGCAAAAGCCAGAAGAATAATTTGGACAACAATTCACTCTGCGAATTTGTAAAAAAAAAGAGACTACCCTTCATTGATATTTAAAAAAAAATATATATTATCTTTTATAATCTTTAATTCCTGCATTTAATATATAAATAGCAATTTCTTTGTTTTCTTTGTTTTCCGACATATCTGAAATCAATTGAGATACGACCATTTACATATAAATAGTCCTCTAAATTGATACAATTAATGCAACGACTGGTAATTAATTCTGATATTAATGTATAAAATCGATTAATACTTCGACGAATTCTCTAATCAATGTTAACATAGCATCGATAAGATTTTAAATAATTAATTTATACTCCATATTCCGATTTCACGAAAAGATAGTAAGAATTGATTTTGACAATATTTGTTATCATTATATATAATATTATATAATATAATGATACATAATATTTATATAATATTAATACATCGATAATTGTACGACATTGAATCTTTAATTTCAAGATGAATTTATTTGATAACCGATACGATATTATGGACACGAAAACTCTTCTCGAAAATTTCGCTGACAAACATTCGACACGTTCAAAATACATTACCTGAAGAAATCTTGAGCAAAGCTACCGATCTTTCACGTGTGTTCTGCATCGTCGAGAACATCAATACGTTCAGAAGTTTGAAATTTGACGACCATCATCGATCACGAACATAATAGACAGCGTGCGTCTGTAAATCTTCTATCGAAAGAACACTTTGCTATCATCGAAATCTACTTGACATTGTGTGGCGCGAGAGATTGCGAACACGTCAGAGAATCTCGATTATGCGAGGATCATAATGCATAGATTTATGAACTGTTTCGCACATCCGGTTGGAACGTGAAAATTTCTTTTAACACTGGACTGATGATCGCCTAATCTGTTAAATATTGCAGCATAGAGGAACGTTTGACAGAAAGTACATTTATTATAGTCATAAATTATATGTTCAACATACTTATATTTTTCCACTGGACTCTAAAGTATTATATTTCACGTGTATATTATACATGTATGCAACCAAGTTATTAATTCTTGAAAAAACTCACTATCATGGGTCCACATTGCTTAATTTTGGAATTTTTAACTCGATTTATGCGGAATTAGTCAATACGGAAAAAGTTAAATATTTTAAATTTTTATAATATGATAATGAAATTCTTCACAATACTACTTGAGGATTAAAAACGTTTAATATTATCTATTCAGTGTGCACACGTGTGCAATCAAAATGGACTTTTTCAATTGAAATTCATCAAAATTGTCCCTTTTAAGATTGAAATACGTATATATTATCAGTTGCAAATATTAAGACATTTATTACATATTTATTGAAAGATTTTAAGAAATTTTGATTTATTTTATATATATTTTTTTTTATTTAGTATTAAGGAACATGGGATGCGAGTAAAAGCGATTTATATTAAAGAGAATTCTATAATATTAATAAAGTTTTACTTACTATACATTTTTATTGGGAAACTGTAACAAATTTTATTTTATAAAACAGAAATATTGTATTATGAAATTTTATTTTATTTAATTTTTTTTTTTTATTTAGTATTAAAGGACGTATGTACTGATGTGATTGAAATATAGATTTACAATAAAAAAAGTTCCACAAAATTCTATTTATTATACATCTAGTGGATGTCTAACAAATTTTAAGCATTTTTTTGTATTACATGACGACGTGAATGAAATATAGATTTGCAACGAAATAACAACTGGAAAAAGAACCAGCGAAAAGTACATAATTCATACTAAATATTAAACATTTTAAAATACTATCGACTATTTTATAATTTGTCGCGGTCAATTGAAACGAATGCAAAATAATTAGAACTGAAATCGAAACGAACTGGTTTAATTAGAAAATTGTTCAAACCATCGATCACTCGAACGCCGAAAATTATTTTCAGTTGGAGAAAACAAGGGGCGCTTGATATGACAAGAATTTTCGTTAGGAAAAAAAAAAATTAAAAATTAAAAAAAATTTAATAACAAAACTAACGAAAAATCGTGATTGCGGTTTGATTGATTGCTATAAATATCAGACAATAACTAACGAAAGTTCGTTTTATAATTCATCGCTCAAACCCGACACGTTTGACACGCGACACGTTTTATCGGACAAAATTCATTCTACGAATATTTATTACTACAATTCATTCTACGAATATTTATTACTACAGCAGTTGAAGAAGTTTCGGTAATAGGAATTAAACTCATTGACGATTGTTTTAGTCATTTTGCTGGCTGGTCAAAGCACGCTACAAACAACTTTGCCAAAGTACCCTCATTAATTCTTCCTGTTACTCTTGTTTATTAGACATGGAGATTTCGATCTCACAAATATTGCGAGAATATCCCTGGTTAAAATTCATTCAACTCGGAGACATTTCTGTAAATACCGACACGAAATAAAATTAGTATTAGAAGCTATTATTCAGTGATTGAACTATGCATTTTAAAATATTTATGAATGTGATTAAACTTGGATAGAAATTTGTTTGTTTAATACTATAATAAATTATAATAAATTGCAATATATTTGAATATTACGATGAATATAATAAATTATAAATTATAATGTAATTAAATATTATAATAAATATGATATATTGTAATGAATCTACTTTGCTTTGCTTTATGCATCTTTTCATATTGTATGCATTGTGCTGTTTGCATCTTTAAATTTATCATAAATGCATAAAATCTGCATTTGAAGAACTGAAGCTTTCAATTTACAAAAAGAAATAAATTTTTATTCCGAATATCTAGCAGATATTTTGTATAATATTTAATACATGAATACTTATTTTGTGAAATATTTAATTTAAGAAATACTTCAAAGATGTTTAAATATTTTTTATTATTTTACAAAATGTTCACACATATAAATACGCATAATATGTTAACAGAAATCATACTAAGTATAAAAAATAAAATATGTAATAATATGTAATGTGAAATAAATTAAAATAAAACAATAATTATAACAGTTATTGTATAATTGAAAAGAGAAATTAAAAGATGGGATGCAATTTTGTTTCGACGAAATATATTGCAAATATTTTTCAAAAAAAAAAAAAAAAAAAAAAAAAAAAAAAAAAAAANTCTACTGTCATAGATATTATGTTCCCCAGATAAATTAAATGAAACAAAATTTCTTCATATCTCCAATAACAACCAAGATGTTCAAAGTATTCACTGATGATGAATTTCTCTCAATATCTTAGCTTTTCTTCAGCTCTAGAAAATTTTTCCATGTCTCTCCTTTACTTTAATTTCGTTCCCCTAAATCTAACATCGATAACAATGAATCGTGTAGACGACGCTACGTTTGCCTCGAGTAAAGGAAAGGTAAGAACGCGAGAACCGATAAATCATTTCTCACAATAGAAAACTTAGAGCTCGTTTCTTTCTTGCGGATCGTTAGGGTTCCGAGTTCGTTTCAACGCTTCTCGTTCCCTTTCATCGTGGCGCGAGATTAACAGCTGGAGGTACACAACTGGACACGCGTGCCGGCTACACTTTCGTCGCCCGCGAAAAATGGAAACAGAATTGACAGTCTTCCTACCTCTTAGGGCTGAGGGAAAACCCTGGCGAGATTAAAAGGGAACACGAAACTATTGCGAGGAAGTCCCTCGTCACCTTAGGTCACCCGCAACTCGTTTTCATCAGCGGGGGTTGGACTTCAATTTCACTTAACTTCTGATCTCTCTTTCTCTCTTTCTCTCGGTTGCCCTTTTTACTAGCACTACGATTCTCTTCCCCTTTTACACAGAACGTCGGTGTTTAAGCTTAAGCTATCATTGTTTCAGCCGCAAGCTCGGCCGCCGAGTATTATTTCCGGGGGTTTCTTCGCCTCGGATTAGTGGCGAACGAGCGGCTCCGCGAAATTTTGGTCTCGGTTTATTTCCACCCTTCGTTTATTTCCACCCTTCGAGCCGTTCGCGATATGAACGTCTTCGTGTCGAGCGTCGAAAGCTTTCAACCCAAGGATTCCTTGCCTTGAAGACGATACTTGCGTGTTTTCTTCTTCTTTATATATGTGTGTGTGTGTGTGTGTATTTCAATGTGTACGAGAAAAGGAGAATGCACAAGTAGGTCGTTTAACTTTGTTAACGTCAAATTCTGGAAAATGCGAGTAAAACAACATGGAACTTGAAAGTTTGGTGTACATACTGTATATTGTATATTACGCAGTGCAAGTGTTATGTATGAAAATAAAATGAACAAGTGTTGATCTATTATTCTATTATTCCTTGAAATTTAATACCGTTAAAAATTTAATAGAATCTATATTTAATGGAATTTAAGAATTGCATGAAGCAAAAGATTCAAATATTAGAGATTAAACATATGAAAAGCACTTCACTCCTTTATAATAAATAATAAAAAAGATTTATTCTAATATGGCATTTTATTATTGCATTATTATTGTACATTATATTATTGTATTATATCATAATATTATTATTTTGCATATAGTAATGTAATAATAACATTATTAATATATTAATAATACCGCTATTGGTATTAATTACTAATACAATATTTTGTGTATTTTATAGATGTTGTTTTTGTATATATACATATTGTATATTACACATTATTTTAAATGTTTTATATATTATTATTATTAATATCATTAATATTATTTATATTAATATTATATATTAAACATGTGAATGTTTTATATATTATTATCATTAATATAATTAATATTATTTATTATGACCATTAATAATCATTATTAGTATATATTCTATGTATGTTATACATTATTTTTGTATATAGAGTACAGACGTTGTACATTGTTTTATATAGAAAATTTATAATACACTATTTTGGATGTTTTACACATTTCGTCACATCCCTGCGAAATCTTGCATTTAAAAATTGCCTAGAAATGCACAACAGTCCCAGTGGTCTAGCAATAATTTACCCGTTCATTTCTCTTTCACCTCTGAAATTTTTCTTCCGTTCTGAAGCGTATCTGATTTACGCAAGCACTTTTCCAGTCATTTACCTCTGCATACACACATTCTTTCTTGTTCCATTTCTCTGTTTCCTTCATTCAACACAGCCATTTGCAGAAGACATTCAAACATATTCACTGTAAAGCCTGACTGAACGTCCAACCCCCCGGTCATATGATAATCTCAAGCTCTCTCTGTTCAAACACCTTTCTTTCACTTCGTTCGCGCATTCATCGGCCTGATTTATCTTCGTGTTTAAATCACTGTTATCCCTACGTACATATTTCATTGGCCGTTATTATTCACGAACGTTAACGCTCTCTCTCTCTCTCTCTCTTTTGCTTCGAGATTTATAATTAGAAATTACAAGGGGAGAAAAATCGTACGAAGCGATCGAGGTTCGTTCGGGCAGAAATAAATCGACGATTCGCTCGCGCAGTCGAGAAAGTGTGCGCAACACTGACAGAAAAATTGTTGCAGATAAATCACAAATTTTTCGCGGCGAAAGAAATTAATACCTAGAGCGGGGGAACGATTCATCGTGAGAGGAATGTCTGCATCGAAAGTCGCAAGATATTAATTGTTTATTATTCTTCTTATATATTTTAAGATTCCAGCCCAGAAGAGTGGATTAAATTATTAAAACAACTTTTGCTACTGAATTCGGGAGAAAATAAAAAACGAAATCAAATGAAGAAAGAAATCACTCTTCTAATATTTCAAGATTCCATACTTGGGGAAGTGATTTAAATTATTGTAATATGTCTGAGAAAAAAATAAAAATTTTTTTCTAGCGTTTCAAGACTTCAACCTAAAAAAAAGAAAAAAAAAGCCTGAATTATTCTTCAGAAATATGTGACACATCTTCGCTACCAAGCACGAAAGACCAGAGAATTTGTGACACGGATCATTTATTACTTTTCCAATACTTAAAGAATTTCAACACGAAGANGAAATGAAGAAAGAAATCACTCTTCTAATATTTCAAGATTCCATACTTGGGGAAGTGATTTAAATTATTGTAATATGTCTGAGAAAAAAATAAAAATTTTTTTCTAGCGTTTCAAGACTTCAACCTAAAAAAAAGAAAAAAAAAAGCCTGAATTATTCTTCAGAAATATGTGACACATCTTCGCTACCAAGCACGAAAGACCAGAGAATTTGTGACACGGATCATTTATTACTTTTCCAATACTTAAAGAATTTCAACACGAAGAAATTATTCCTCGAAAATACCAAGTATAATATGCACTGCTGCTGCTGCTCCAAAGAGCATGCTATTCAATCACGCTGCCAATTTAATTTTAAGATTCCAATTCGAACTGTCTTCGCGATCTCGTTACAAATCTCGTTACAAATCTCGACAAAAACTTCAGTCGTTCCATTGTATACTCTGAGCGAAACAATACTTGTCGTATTTGCACTTACGTAAAGTACGAAGCAAGCAAGAAGAATCTGTAAAAGAGCAAACAAGCTCTTCTTCTTCCTTCTCTTTTCTGATCTTCTTTAGCAACAAAGCCAACGCACGTGTTCCGCTAATTATAGGATCTCTTGAACAAGCAAACCAGAAATCTTTCGTGCTTGGGCAAACTTGAGAAAGTGTGCTTCCTTCACAAGGAAGCATTCGTACATTTGCAATAACGATATGTCTAAATAATTTCTTGCTTAATCGCTTTACTTTGCATTTCAATTGAAGAGCAAGGCGAGGGAACAGAAAATGTTGGAAAATAGATTTATCGAGAACGTTGAATCTTAGAGAACTCTAAAGATGACGTTCAATTCAGATCCTTTGGATTTAGATTTTCGTAGATTTAAGTTACATTAGTAATAATAAGGTTTAATAATTTCTGTATGGTACAGAGTGTTTCTTACAAATTTCCATTAAATGAATCTGGAGCGTGATCTAAAATGCATTATAAAATGAAAAATGAAAACAACTTTTTTTACCTATTTCTAACATAAATCAAAATTTGACTCTAAATAACTAACAGACTTTTATCCATTAAAGAAAAAAAAAAACGATCCGCGTTTTTAGAGTTTGCAAGGGCGAGATCTGTGAGAGTAAGAGTCAGTCTCAATTTAAAAATTCGCAAGTGTGTCAAGGACAAAATTCAAATTCATGTGCAATCCGCAAACGGAGATAAGTAACTGTATCAATTGGCGTTACGCAGCCGTGGCGGATTTAAACTTGCGAAAATTTGCAAATCGTATCGCGGGCGAGGAAGAAAGAAAGTTTGTTTAAGAGGATCGATAAAGTTTTTCCACCGACAAAGAGGGAAATTTCGTTACTGTTTCAGTTACTCTCCTTTGAAAACTATCGGCTGTAGTACTACTTTCGAACACTTTAGCCAGGACAAGAGTGCTCCCTTTCAAAAGGAAGTTGAGTTACAAATTAATTACTGACACGATTTTTTATTTACTTTGCTAATTAAGTTACCAAAATTATTTGTAGCATGTAATTTCTTTTATTTTTATTTTATTTTATTTTATCATTTTTATTAATCTTCAACGACAATTTAAGTTCGCAACACTTTGCTGTTATATTAATTGTTCGTATGTTGCTTTATGATAAAAACAATAAATTTGTTTCCAAATTGCATCGCTAACTTTTTTTAAAAATTCTCCAGCAAATCTATTTAAAAAAAATTTAATCGATAGTTGAACCAATTGAACAATTTTTTTTTTTTTAGTACTTATACTGAGCGTTGGAATTTTGCTGGGATGTTTGTGGAATTTTTAAATATTTTTCTACTAGAAAATAAGAAGATTTGACTATTGGAGAAAGATCAAATAATTTCAGACAATCTTCTTCTTCACTTCTTCAAAGTGAGAAAAATTATACTCTTACTTTTTCAGATTATTTTTATTAAATTGATATCAAGCCACGGATTACGTGATATTTAATCGATAGTTGAACCAATTGAACAATTGCTTTTTTTTTTTTAGTACTTATATTGAGCGTTGGAATTTTGCTGGGATGTTTGTGGAATTTTTAAATTTTTCTACTAGAAAATAAGCAGATTTAGACGATTGGAGAAAGATCAAATAATTTCAGACAATCTTCTTCTTCAAAGTGAGAATAATTATACTCTTACTCTTTCAAAAATTGTTTTTATTAAATTGATATCAAGCCACGGATTGCGTGATATTTGTAATTACCGAATTACCATTAAACACATCCTTTTTACCTAAAGGAAATTTCAAAGGTGTTCTCTTCTTTTTGAAATAAAATAAACACCGCGAACAAATTGCGTGCACCAGGTTGACTTTTTTCCACTTTCGAACGAATAACAATGCAGAAACACTATATGTGCACCGATGTTTGTTTGCGACGTGTCAAATGTATTTTTATGTTCTTCTCGTTCACTTTGTACGAAAGTTTGCTCACATGTGCATATAAATGTGAAATATAAATGTGATTCTTTCCTCGTTAATAAATCAAATTAAAACTAAAAGTGAAAAGAACGCGAGAGAATCGCAAACTCTTCCATCTCGATATAGTATAGTGATTTGTTCGTCAATGTCTTCTCGCAAGGGATACCGAAATAGGGGAAGACTCTGTTGTCCGACCCAGTTTATCTTTAGTAAAGAAATTTCGGGGGCGTCTCGTAAGTACGTCGTTCACACCCTGTAAAGTCGTTCGTACGTCAGGCAGTAAATTTAGTGTCCATTTACGAGCGAAGTCTGGTCGAAGTCCTTTAGTCACGGTCGTCTATTGTCCACGTGCTTCTCTAACCACGGTTCAAGCAGTAAGATTCGTCAATCGTTTTAAACGTACGCGAATAAGTGAAAAAAGGATAAATATTTTTCAATCTTTTCACTTCGAAACTGAGGATAGCAATACGCGGCTCGTATTCTAAATATTTGCGATTGCAATTCTTTTAGGCTCGCGTTTCAATTGTATTTAACACACTTGCATGATGTAAAATTAAGTCAATTAAAAAATAAAACGTGAAAATATAGAAGGCACTGTATCTGACAAGTATCTGGTATTTTTCTTTTTGTCATTTTTTTTTTTCTTTCTTTGCTTAGTAGTTATTTATACGACGAGTGGAGGAGAAATTTTTGCAAGGGTGTAAAAAAAAAAGGATTCGATACTTGATACGTCTAACAAGTTAATGAATCTGAAAGTTAATTTGCGCTTTTCCCAATTTTGAAATATGAGAAATATGAGATCTTCTCATTTGCGTTTCGTTAGACAAAACATTAAAATCCAAAATTGGGGAAAGCCGCGAGAAATTTACCAAATTTTTAATACTTCGTATAATGTTGCATGTAACTCTAGTATCTTTTTGTTGTGATTTTCTAAAAAAAATTATATCTTGAACAACACAAATTTGTCTACTTGTAACTCTCATTAAATATTGCCTTATTATTCTTGTCTCTAAAAGAAAAAAAAACATATTACACATGCGAGAGAGAAAGAGAGAAAGAGAGAGAGGATTAGAGTCTTCTTAAAAAGAGCAACATTAATTTCTGAAGATTCTCTAGATAGAATAACACGAGATAGTATGACAGTCAAGATCACTAGAAGCAATCAGGCTTCGCAGCACGACGAGTCATAGAATAGTCAATATCACTGAAGCCATTAAACTTCGCATTGAATGGTACGAACCGCAGACCAGTCAAGATTTAGTGAAGCAATCAGGCCCTAGAAAGAGAGAGAGAGAGAGAGAGAGAGAATAATTACAACTGTAACGCAGTTAACATGAGACAGAATGGTAAAAAGCTTCGAAACAATTAGGATCACACTTGTGGCAGTTACACTCTACGACAAAGTCATAATCAAACTCCACAGACATTCAGATTTACGCACCGTTCACTGATGAGAGTTTGTGAAATCCCGGGGGACTCTATTAATCGAAATATTTTTGAGAGACTCAAGAGTTTGAAAATTCATCGTATTGAGTTGATTCTTAACCGAATATGTTTGAATTTGATTTTTCTTTTTTTTCTTAAAAACTTTAAATCTTCTGCCTTGGTAGTTTGGTCAGATCTTTTTATTTTTCGTAGATATACGAATGCTGTAAGCTTCGCTTATAAATAGAATTAATTAGATAATTAGGACGAAAGATACTAAAATCTCGAAATAAAATAAAATTCAAAGTGTAATATTTCTTTTGAAATTTTGGAATACAGCCTATATAGTCTATATACATTTGGAAATTTCAAACACTTCAAGCAAAACAAGAATTCATTTATTGATTGAAGTTATACGGTTACACGTTTGTTAAAACATAAATAAATCGGAATTGATTATTAGAGACACATTAAGATGATCATTGCAATTGCTCAGTTTATTAATTTATTATTAATAAATTTTATTCACTTGAGTGTATAAATATTTTCGTAAGATCTGATTTATTTATTTAAACAAATGCGAAAACCGTGGTCAATATAGGCAGATAATTAGAAATGGTCAAATGTCATCTAACGAGATTAATCGAGCACTAATTGTACATGCTGTAATTTTACAAATAAAAATGATGAAAAAGAAACCTAATCTAAACCCCTTCTCCCCCCTTTTTCAAACATTACAAATTTCACACACAGAATTTTGTTACACAGGTACAGAACCTATCGTACGTAAACAGAATTCGATTGAAGAAGAAACTGCGTCGCGAAACAAATCGGTATCTCCTAATCGAAGTGATTGCCCGTCGCTAGGGAACACTCCCTAGGGAAATAGTCGGTGTCGTTGCCTTGAAAATCCACGCTCGTGGACGCTTGTGTTCGCGGATCTCGAAAACGTTGGCAGAGAGTGCCATTTTTCAGTGACACGGGCACCAGTACGAACTCCCCTTGAAATTCTTCTCTCAGTTCGTTAATCTTGCACCCAAATATACCAGCTGCCATAAGATACGAGGGAG
>NIPQ01117635.1:0-12883 GCA_002806875.1 Lepidotrigona ventralis hoosana
TCGACCGGGAGACTTACGAGCGCGAATACAACTAAGTCGCGCAGAAGAGATCTTTCTTTGTCAAATGTTTAGATCAGACATGAAGAAAACAAAATTTTCATTTCAGAGTAGTAGGATAGTTGAAGTATATATGTATATTATATGTTTATAATTGTATAAATTTTTTGAAGTATGTTTACACGACAGTTGCATCGTGGAAATTACAAGTCGAACAATCTACGAATTTCAATCAAAGATCTCGCAAGTAGGATTTAGAGTAGCTAGCTAATAAACAGATGCATCATGTTTATGTTGAATTAATAACATTATACTGGAGCATATTTATTAAGAATCTTGAATGTCTTCTCTATTTTTTAATATTCTGATCCTAATTTAAATGCAAACGTAAACAAGAGTGTATCATTTTCAAAGAACTTTCCACAGCGTACGACACACGTTGAGAAGCAAAACGAAATGTGCTTTTGATCGTTGGAAAATTGACCAACAGAGAGTTGCCGAGACAGGACTTGTCAGGCTCTTACTGTCTTCCTAATTAGATTAAATCTATTCCGGGAGACACGCGGGATGAGGAATGTTGCACGTTTCACCGAAACCTGGCAACAGTTTAAACTCGCGACCTCTATTACGCTCAAACGAATCGTAAAATCGAGGATTGCTTCTGATTACAAACGCGTCGCAATCAACAGATTAACTCGTGGCTCTCTAATACAATCGGAGGTCGACGTTCGCTTTATTACAACGTTCCCTCCTCTCCCGCCATTTTACGTACACGAACGAGCGAATCCATTTGTCTCCCCGAATAGCCGCGCTGGTAATACTTCTGGTCACGTGGACTCTAATTATACGCTCAACACCGGTGGAACGCAACAGAAGCAAGTGGAGGTAAGCCCCGTTACCTTCACCGATCGACGAGCCTCTCTCGATATTCTAATATCCTACACCGGGCGGCGAGTCGTCCAGACTTCGTGGCGTGTTGAAATCGAAATTAAACGCAGCGGCGGGTGTCGCCCCGATGTGTCGCGTGTCTGCTTGTCGCGTTTGAAATCCCCAGGAACGAGCGGCCGCGCGTGTATTCGACGAGCGACCGAGCTGACCGAGCAGGCGGTGCGCGCGCGTCACAGCGAAAATAACCGGCGCGGATCCGCGTGGGCTCTAATTTCGTCGGGCGCCGTAGACACCACGCGGTCCACGGATCTATTTCCTGCCTGGTTCGTCGAGCCGTTACCTAGGAGCACGCGGATTTCTTGGCACCGCTCCTGCCAACGTACGAGCATTACGCCCGTCGACAAGACGACCAGAGAGAGAGAGAGAGAGAGAGAGAGAGAAATCGACAGCGACAGACCGGCAAATCCTACGTGTCTGGCTTCCCCGACGTCGTCGCGCGGTTGCCTTTTCGTCGCTTTCGTTCGATCGGACAGAGACGAAGGAACCCGGATAAACGGTCGTCGCACGTAGGCAACGCGCGAGCGTAACGGGAAGAAAGTAAACGGACAAAGACCGGAGCTAATTGCCCGGCAGCGACGGTTGACAATGCACCCGCGTACCATTGCACCCGTCGTCACTGCAGCCACGTCGCGGGAGCTCGTTTTAATTTTCTAGACGCGGATAAAGAGCGTTGCTGACGCAGAGGTAGAGACAAACCGGAGAGACAAGCGCGAGCGCACGCGACGAAAGAGAAACGGGAGGGAGAGAGGGAGAGAGGGAGAAAAGCAGAGAACAGCGTGGCAGACGTGACCACGCGGAATGCAAAATAGAGGCACAAATCTACCGCGCTGCATCAAAGGCGACCGAGAACGATCCGTCTCGGTATTTCTCGGCCGACTAGACCGACCATTCCTCTGTTCCCGCCCTTCGGATTTCTCCACTCCCTCGGAGGAAAATCGAAGAATCGTCGCAGTCTAATTAATTGCGTAACGCCCTGGGCGAATCGAACGGGCGACACTCGGCGAAGATTCGAGGCTGTTCCGTAGGCGGGTGCGAACGAATGCCGACGAGACGAATAGCTGCAACCGAAGATGCAGACGGGACATCGTGGTTCGATTAGTCGCGGGACAGACTGGATTTGTTTCTTCTTCGAGTCTGCGTCTGAGAAAGTTTGGGAGAATTGTGTTATTTATATCACGTCGCGTAGTGTACGATGTTTCAAACACGTTGTCTATAGTTACGTTGTTACCAGGCCGTGCAATGTAAGCGATTCAACTTTAATTAATCGATTTGTCCGCTCCTAGAATTCACTGCGCCGTAAATCGTTGCGGAAACGTTAGATTCTATGTACGTATATCCATCTCCGCCTTCGTGTAACGTGAAAGCAACGTGAAAATCAGAAATCCGGAGCACGAGACGAGCGTGAGCAGCAGCGACAACAATGCCACTTGCTCGCGGAGAGAGCCATTACTCTTCCCCGATTTGAGAATCTATTCCCACGGACCTTTGATTCCGACGATCCTCCCAATAGAACCATAATGCATCGATTGTCCCCGCGGCGGGCAACGGGCGCTAATTGCGCCAAACGCAGAACGAACGTTGTCTTAACCGGCCAAAAATATATCGTTCGTTCGTCGTCTGGCATTTGCTCGGGCTGCGACGCGCGTCTGAATGCGGCAGTGACATGGCACGAAGGAAAGCGCAATAACACACTTGATGTGCCGAAGCCTTGAGTGGACGTGCGCGCATTGCCGGCGCGTCGAGTAATTAACAGATTTTTGTTGGCATTGACGTTTCTCTCGAATATTTAACACGTCTTGCGGCCCGTTTCGCCAATTAAAATCGCGTTGCTGCGTTGTCGTTAGGGATTTACCGACAGCCTTCAATTGGCAGGCGAAACGATACCAGTTCCGAAAATCAATGTCAAGCAATTGGTCACGCCTCTCGATCATCGAACAAATTTATCAAGTGTGTGCGACGAACAGGCAGATAATGGCTGGCGCCGCGTACAAAAATGGCACGAGGAACGCTGCGAGCGGCTCAAGTCGAATTATAGCCTTTTAATATTCGAAAAGTCACTTCGGATAATTTAAAATGTGCGAGAGGCGCGCCGCCTGCAAGCGCGTGTATTACGATTTTTCAGGGCCAAACCTTAATTATCGGGGGGGGGGAGCCGTGACGTACAGCAAATTATCTCCACGGCGGATTAATAAACGCGAAGCACAACCCTACAGGGGTCTCGTTTCATCGATAGTTATTCGAACCTGTTACGTTCCTGCTAGTCGTGTACGTTCTTGCTTTCTATTCCTTTTCGCTCAGATTTACTCGAGCAACGACGAAACTGGAAATATTCCTAGGAAAGGACGAACTTTCGACGATCCATCGTGCCATTGTGCCATCCGCTGTGGCCAAGTGTGCTCTACTGTGGTTGCTCCTTCGGTTGTTCGAGTGGATTTGTTCAAGTTCGTGATGAAACAAAGGGACAAACGTGCGCGTCGATATCATTTATTAACGTCCAGCCGGGCCAAAGCGTCGGGAATAAACGACGCGTTTGAGAGCTACTGAAGCACACCTCGCAGAGCAAGGATGCGACAAAACAATTTCTTTAAGAGCCTTTTGCCCAGAGGGAGTGGTCCCTTAACGCCTTCGGGCCACTCATCGTCGCTCCTTAAGCAGCCTCGCCACCATCGATGTTTCACCTTTCCACCCACTAGTGTCTAACTCGAGGATACTTCCCTAATTTCATCTATTTTCTAGTAACACAGTGAAAGAAACGATGTTTTCTATTCTCTAACGAAAGAGAAACATCTTGAGAGTTATTCAATTTTCAGGTTATATCCCTCGTCAACCAAGGAATCATTTCTTTCGATTAGCAGAAGAGATATATTCTCGAAATGACAAACGCGCCAGTGTGTCGTAAAACAGGAACGTACGTGATGCATAAAATTATTATCGGCAAAGGAGGTAGTTCCGCCGGTTGACGTCAAGGAGACGGTACACTCAAGGTACACACAGTTTCTTAATGGAGGTCTGGCCGTGTAACAGCTAAGAGGATGAATAGAAACGTGATTGCAATTAATGCACGTACGAGTCGATTATTGTGTCGGATGTATTGGCCGAGGTTAATGCACCCTAATATTGTCTTTTAGGTAGAGACCATCTCGATAGTGGTACGGTACTCGGGTTGAAACGCGTGTAACGCGAATCATTAACGCCGAGAATACTATCGACGCTCGGAAACACCGACTGAGTGGATCGAATGCTTTCAAGGTGGAAATCAATTGTCCAACGATAACCGTGCAAACGATCTCGCCGTGGAAGCAATCTCTTTTGCAGGTTAATCGAAAGAATTAGATTACAAACGTGGATTACAAGTGGCGAGGGGCAAGACGAAACGAACCACGGGGAAAGAATTTATTTCGAGGATAGCGAGCAAGTGTATTTTAAAGCCGCGACATTCAGCCGCCTTTCGTCCTGCCGAGTTTCAAGAAATTTCTTTTCCCTCTGGATCGCCGCCAATATGCCAATAAAATGGCCGCTTTTTGCAAGCCGACGCGAACGCGAGGCGATCTCAATCTCGGGAGGTTGCTCTTTTATCACGTCTCTCTTCAGAAACGCGTTATCCACTTATCTCGTGTGTCTTTGATCGTTAGCGGGACCCTTTTACGTGCGTAACGTGCAGAATTATTGGAATCGTAACATAAATCCACTGCACGAGGAAGCATTCGTTTATCTTTTCGACCGCGGAAATTGCCCGACTGTCGCTCGTATTTATAACGAAAGGTTAAGAAGAGCATAAAGCCGACAGTTTTATTCTCTAAGATCACTTTTTCACAGAGTCTTTCCGTTGTACAATTTACACGCTGGAGAATTGAGTTTTTTTTTCATTCCTTTTTTTTCTTTTTTTTGTTCGCTCATCGTACGTCGGGTAATCGTACGCAAACTGAAAAGGGATACGAATTTGAAAAAAGAAAAGTACCAAACGAAAAGATGTATATACCTACCTACACTGTAAAAAAAAGAAAAGAGAAGGGGCGAAAGGAATCGCGTTCATTTTAATGGAAATTTTTACCGTCGCGAGAGTTCGTCGTTCCGGTTAAGGAGCAGCGATGGCCCGGTTGCGCGTCGGCCGAAGTTCCACCGTTAAATTAATTACGATCTCTCCATCGTGGCGGGTGAAATACGGCGCGCACGCCTGCGGAATACAATTTCGGCAGAAGTCGCGTATATCAAACGGCATTCGGCGCGGCTTTATCGGCGATATTTTATCGAATATTATTTACAGGTACGTGTACGGAACGAAACTTTAGGGAATTTAATCTGGGACACGATTCGTAAAGTCCGTCGCACGGTGGTACGGAGCCGGCATACCGGATATAAATTAGACGAACTCCGTCGCACCGGTTGACTCCGCCCTTTCCGCATCCGAGTGCCAAGTTAGTCGAATTTTGCGCGATTCTTCAGCCGAGGGATATTTGAACTTGTCCCCCTCCCCACCTCCCCATGATGCTATTTCCCTGTTTGTCCGAGATTTATCGGTATCTAACCGCCCTTTTAATCCGACCTGTCACGTTTGTCGGTAGTCCAGCTGGCTACCAATGCTACATCATTTAACTCGCTCGATGAATCGCATTCTGTTGTCGGGAATATTTCCAACTGCAATCTTCGATGTGTAGAAATCCTCTTTTTAAACGAAATCTCTAATGTTTATCCGTGAAAAAAAAAAATCCTAAAACCCGTCTAACCAAGCTCAACACAATCATCTATATGTTGTAACGTATTCCAACGTGTTCTGGGGTATGTACTATCAGGCTGGATTTACCTTTACACAGAATAAATCGTCGATCGTACGTATCTTGCGAAGACCACAGAAAAGGAACCGATTTCGTGTGATCGGCTCTCTCACGGCTAGATCTTTCGCGTGTTTAGCAACATCGGTTCGAGCAAAATCGACCCTGACATCGATTATCCGGCAACGAGGTCCAGCGGTGAGCATTGCGGCACGAACACAATCCTGGCGCACATTGCCGGCGCTATTAGGCACGCGCAGTTAGCATCGCATGTAATGACACACCTCTTGCAATTGAGGATGCCGTTCGTCCTGTCTAGTTGCCCAAAGGTCGATCGTGCCTGTAGGAACGATCCACCGGCCGATTGTGCCGGTGCATCGAAACGGCTATAAGTGGATGCTTAGGCGCGTAAAATTTCGCGTTACGTGGCTCGCGCGCCACGTGACGGAATAGATGCCTGCTCTTCCTCCTCGCTTAATTAAGTTCCCTTCCTGACTCCGGTTTGGATCGCGATTTCTTCGACAATCTCTTCGAATATTCAGTTTCTCAGTGACACGCTCGTTAAGATGACGAATAACATTGCAGAAGTGAACCGACAATTGCGAGGCGTAGTCTTAAACGAAGCATTTTTTTCTTCTTTTTAAGCATATGGTTCAAAGGGTAGAATCTCGATAGAAAATTCTTTTATGTATAAAAACCAGTGTACATTTTTGAGATTCGTGTATTATATACGATTTCTTATTCATCAAGTAAGCATTGAGACAGTCTATATTCGACAATCGAGGCGCTAGGACTCGACGTAATATATTCTAAAATTAATCGAGTATTTTTCAGTTCGGCAAAGCAACGGGCACGTAAGATCCTGTGTGTCAACACATAAATCTGCCGCGACATGCTGCCAGATTCCCAAGCCTGCGTACAATTAAGCGTGCCCTTCCCCGATACCGCGAAATCGAAACGAACGTTCGAATCCCACAATCCGCAGGCCGAATGTCTCGAGCCGAAACGAGCGTCGCCCGAAACTTGAAACTTGTCCGCGCATTCCTAAATGGATATTCTTGCTGGATACTCTTGCATTCACGCCATTAGCGCTCCTCTTAAGCACCGGTCGCATTCGTGGCGCGGCGGGTGCTTCGTTCGAAGCTCGCGGGCAAAAAGAACGGCGCGGGTTAGAACGATCGGTGGAAAGAAGCCGGTGGACAGGACCGCTTCGGGATGAGCGGTCGGAGTCGAAAACGCGCGCGCAAACAAGTTCGTTGTATGATCGCATACTGTCCCCTTCGTAGCAGACACGAAGGAAGGGGGTTGAAGCATCCTGTTCTTCGCCGCGACAGCTCGAAGAAACCGACTGCATTACTTAATGGCGTGCACCGGGTAGCCGTTTACCTCGAACGATTCGCGGCAAAAAACCGTCCGAAGTCGGCATCGCCTTCTCTCTGTGTCCTGCGTGGCTCTTGCTACTCCTCTTGCAACACGTCCGGTGCCCGACGCGCGCCAGTCGGATGATAATTTTATCAACGATCACGCTGTAATTCCACACCTTTTGATTTTCGTAATTAACCGAGATTGGGGATAATTTGCGTGTATTGACGAGGCCTGCGTCGAATATGATGGAGATTACGAAGTATATATCGATCCACCGAGAGTAATGAAAATTAATTAACGTTCTGCGTGGAAACGTTGAATTCCTCTCCGGGTGTGTATGAACGATTCCGATGTGAAATAAATATACCGGTACGAGTCGAGGATTCGTGTATCGAATAAACATATTCGAGTTATCAAATCATTATCAGCCCTCCCCCCTCAAAGGAAGTGGTTCCAAAAATAATAATCTACGCTTCGGTGTTTTGAGAGCTACAAATAAGCAATAATCAGCTAAATAAAATGATCTTCGATGGAAATGAATGTAGGCTATGAGTGCAGAATAAACATTTGCGCGCAGTCGCAACGTGATGAATATATCTGCATGAATATATCTGTGAATTTATTACAGTGTCGCGCGACAAGGTTCATCTCCGCAACAAGTTATCGCGATATATACCCATTTAAAAAATATTTCTAAAATTTCACAAAATAAACGTATCGTCTGTCGGACGAAATCGCGACTCCCGCAGGATTGAAGGAAACTCCGCCGCAACACATATCGATTCTCCGATCCAATGGCACCAAATAAACTCCAATAAACCGTTTGGACGTGCGTCCGCGCTTCTCTGAGCTCTCTCACAGCACAGTCGATGAAACGCGCACCTGCTCCGCGTGATGCATCTAAAGTGGATAAACCACAGCCGTTCTCCATGCGACGCGGCAACAAATACAACAGAATTGCATCGCCCGGGAGAAGCAGCCGCGCTTCGACACCTTCGAAACGAGAAAAGCACATGGACGTGCTCGTCGTGTACCGTCGACAAAAGAACTTTAGAAAGTGGCCGCTATCGTTCCACGATACACTCCATCGTCATTTCCTACGTACACGTTTGCACGATTGCAAATATACAGGGTGTCCCATAACTGGTACAAACGGGTAAATGCCGAGAAAGGACGAATATCGAAAATCTTGAAAACGAAGGGTCTTCTGAGGAAATTGTATTTCACTCATATTCTTTCTTCGTCAATCCAAAATTAACTAGATTTTAGGTGTAAATCTTCGGCTTAATTTTTTAAACAAAGAAGCTTCGAAGGAAATTTGATTCGTTCCTCTCCCGAGTTATTTTTCCATGTGGATTCCCATCAGTTGTCCACTGTAACACGTGGAACATCCTGTACATGCACTCGACGATTTCAGTCACATTGTATCGTACGAATAAACCGCTAGACGCGAGCCTCGCGAACCAGTGGATCGAGAAAACGCGCGGAAATAATTGCCTCGACACCGTTCGCAGTAACACGGGAACGTCAGGATCACGTCCGATGGATTTTGCCGCGGGTATTCGTCGAATATTTCTATCTACCGTGAGATTACCGACGAAACGGCGTTTCCTGTAACGAGGCCGGCAGGTAATGACTGAGATTACACGCGAGATGGTTGCGCAATCGTGGACGTCGGACTTTCCTAAATCCTTTCTGCCCTCAGCGTAGACACGACGAATCGATCGATGCGAAACTTCGAAAGTTGCGTTCTTCGGTATGCATCCGCGGGGCTCGGGAACGAGCCGCGCAAAACGTAACAACGTTCGATAAGGTTCTGAATGGTCGATCGATGGGCTATCTTAATGGCTCGAAATGCACGAGTCGCGCGGAAATGGTGCACAATGGAGGTTGCATTATTCGAAGGTTTGCGATTGAACTTTTGGAATTCTTTTACGCTTTCTGACGATACCTCGAAACTCTCTAGACAGCCGAAATATCTCTGGAAATCCGAAATTCTCAGGAATGTCTTTGTTGGCGCAAGAATGTTGAACATTCTCGAGCGCTGAGCCATGGTCTAGTATTTCTTTTCCTCGTTCTTTTGATAATTTTCGAAGATATCTTTACTAGATCAAAGACTCCGAATCATCCGCGTATGTCGAGACGATCACAAGCCTTGTTTTTCAATTATCAAAGCCTTCAACGTTCTAGAAACGTCTGGAACGTTGCTAGGTAAATTTGATCGGCTGGTATGAACTAGTCAGTTTCGAAACAGACTTCTGGACAGCCAAACCCAAAAGTTTTCATCAAGTGATCGTGGAGACAGAATCTCGACAGTGTTTCATCAAGTAAGAATCGAAGTAGAATCCACGTCGTTGAACAGTGAAATTTATCATACCGCGATTAAACAAGACTCGTTAAATCTCATTTTCGAATACCCGTAAAGTCAAACTCGACCGTACGTATACGCGGCAGTCTTCGAAGTAAGCTGCAAGTCTATTATCGGACGAAGTTTCAAGCCTTTACCTTGACTTCCGAACGGAGTGGAAACAAAATGAAAACTTTCGGTCCTTGAACGCGCCTCACCCACGTGACTAATCAAGCATACGCGTCGGCGATTTTTTTAAAATATTGAATTAACTCGCGCGGTGTTTGCCGGAGCTCTTCGTTGGAACGAGGGTCTGTCGACAGACCCAACGATCAAGACGGTTCTCCGATAAATTCCAAGACCGTTGGTGCCTAATTGAAACAACGATTCGCCGGTCGTGGCGATAATTCAGCGGCGGCGCGCACGGGGAATACCTTATTCGCAGTTCCGCGCAATTAACTTGTACTCCCGGCGCGCTTCCCACCGAACCGTTACGAGAACTTACTGCTCGAATCGCGCGTACTTATGGAAACAAACGGCCGCGTATACGTTAGAGCGTTGGGGTAGATGAACATCTCGTTCGGCGTCCTCCGCTTCGACGTACGGTCGACGCTCGCGCGACAAAGAGGCGAAAGTGGAGGGAAGAGAGAGGGGCGCTGCCGTGTACGGTGACTCGTATCTCGATAGTATGCAGATGCGAGGTGCGAGCAGTTAGTTTTCGCCGGTTGACAACCGCTCGATTTAATAGCGCCCGCTCTCTCTCTCTCTCTCTCTCTCTCTTTCTTTCTCTTTCTCTGTTTCGCTTCGAGCGGCGCGAAAGCCGCGTGCACGCGCACACGTGGCCGCGGAACAGCGCGCGCGACTTGCGCGTCCAATAGATCCGCTATCTGGGGGGAAACGAATCGGCCGGCCGATGCATCATTTGCCGCGGCGAGCGCTAAACTTGCGGCTCAATTATCGGTTACACGCGTGTGCGTGCGTGCGTGCGTTGCTCGCGACCGTGTATCGCGGTCGGTGGCCGCCGCGCCGCGGGTAAACGATCGAGCGTTCCGCTTACGGGAATGGCTCGTTCGTTCCGACTTCTTCGAACACTTTCCATGACTAATACCGTGCGAAACGATCACTCAACCGGATTACTAGTTTGCTTCCGATACACTCTGACGAACGTATACTTTGTGAGAATTTTCTAGAAATAAAACGATAAGGGCGTACGTTTAGATGTTGAGGCGGTTAATTTCAAACAATATTCTGCATGTCTCGATTTCATTGGGTCGTTCGAAAAGTAATTTTGTTTTTTTTTTCAGGAAAATGAACGACAATTTTTTTTATAGTATATAGAATATAGTATATAGAATATAGTATATAGTATATAGTATATAGAATATTTTGTTTGTTTATATATTCTTCCGGTAATAAAAAATCCTCCATTTGTTTTCCATTTTTGACATCCAAAAATAAAAATAACTGCACGGAATAAAAAAAATTTTTTTTTTTTTGATAATATTCTTTAGGATGTAGTTGAAAATATAACTAACGATACTCGTGGGGAAAAAACGAAATTGCTTTCCGAACAATACATCTTCTCAGAAATTAAATAATCCTGATAGGAAAATTGAATTTACCCAGCAACTTAGTTTTGGTAAATAAATTTTAAACGATCACATTGGATTTATGTTTGAATCACTTTAGAACGTTGAATGTTAATTTGCGTTTTACATCTCGCATTAGAGAAAGTAAATGCAAAGGTGAAATTTCGATTGTTACTCTAAATTTCTTCGAGCATGAATACACATTATTCAACAAGATAATTATATTAGATCGATCATTAGAACACAATGACTTGATAAATAGAGTAATCTAAAAGTGAAAGAATTCATACATCCATAGTTAAAATTTTAATCCTACATTATTCAGAATTATGGTATAGTACAAAATAATACGAGTAAGTCCTAAATGAACATTTCAATCCATTTATGCATAAATAGTTCGATTCTAGTCGAACTTCTCCATAAATAATCCTCCTTGCTATACTCCATTATGCAACAATCTCTCAGCAACAGGAATGTAGCTAATCAAAACGAAAAAAAAAAAAGATCCGCGAGGAAAGTAGAACCGGCGTGTAGCAACGATCGAAATTTCAAACGGTAGCGTGTGTTATTTTAAACGATTGCCCGGATGATGAATGCTATCGGTAGGGTACGTAATGATGGACATTTCGAGTCATCGTACGCAGCTACTCACTCGTTAGCCGCCCTCCGCCGGTTACGGCTGTTTAAACAGGGAATTCACGCTCCGGCACATTTATCGCAGAACTACTCCGGCAAAGTGAAATCCACGCTTCGCTGTAATGGCTACCATTATCCAGTCGCAGAAAAATGACGAGGATCGTAATAATCTCTTTGCTAATGCATAATACATTACGGTAACCCGGTNTAATCTCTTTGCTAATGCATAATACATTACGGTAACCCGGTTCCAGGCGAGAGTTCGCGGTTCTTGGGAAAAGTTGCCGCGAACGAATCGAGAGAGGAACCTCGTGGTCGTCGGGTGGCTAACCGGTGGGGAAAAAAAGAAAAGGAATGACGTTGTCTAACCCGTTCGCACGTTGTCACATTAGATGCTAAATCCACGACTCAATTATCGAACAGTCGCGCTTGATCGCCGACAGCGGCCGAGGAAAATCTCTTAACCAGATGACAAATTATTACGCGTTTGCCGTGGCGGTCAGTTTGCGTTGTTTGGTTAATGTTTCGGAGAAGAAACTGTCGTGCCGTTGCCATGTTTGGCGTTATACTGTTTCGTTTAATTATAAATCGTCCGTTAATTACAGACGAACGCGTTTGCCGTGGCGGTCAGTTTGCGTTGTTTGGTTAATGTTTCGGAGAAGAAACTGTCGTGCCGTTGCCATGTTTGGCGTTATACTGTTTCGTTTAATTATAAATCGTCCGTTAATTACAGACGGGTCTAAAGGGTCTTTATACGTGTGTCTTAAAAGTAATATTAATAGCGTGTCTTTTAATAAATTAACTGCCACGTCGAGTATCAAGGTCGGCTGAAGTCATTTCGAAGGTGAAATTTCGTTACGCGGAGAACTTTCTCTGCAACGTTTCGTCGATTTTCTCTCAAAATTCCTAGCTATCGCTAGACTCCATATATTCACGGTATTGTATGGATCTACCGTGACGATCTCGGGTCGTGCTTGCAGCACCTGTGGTTTTAACGTAACTATCGAGTTTTCCCGCGGACAACCGAAGATAACCGTCCGGTCCGCGAGCCATTAATAAACCGAAGGAACTTGCTTTGACACGTGAAATCCGGTGAAAATGAATCGGTCGACCGACGCGCCATTTGTCGCGTTGGACTCGGAGCTTGCGACTCAATTATACGTACGATGTGCGTGAGCAAAGCGAGCGATCGTCCACCTATGGTAACGACGTGTCAGAACACATGTGCAGAG
>NIPQ01117644.1:0-13477 GCA_002806875.1 Lepidotrigona ventralis hoosana
TATCGCAAGATAGCGCTGATGTCAATTACCTACGATATTCCTTTCTTCGTTAAACATTAAATTTCTTGAGCTGTTTGAATAGTTAATATGTATACATACATATATCCATACATGCACATCATATATATATATATATATATATATATATACATACACATATAATAGATAAATATTCAAACTACAGTTCTCAAAGTTAGGGAATTTCTTTAGATTAACGTTTGTTCTAGAATCGTAGTGTAAATGCACCAATACATCATTATTCATGAATGAAAATGAATTATTCAAACGTACAAAAAACTGATCTTTGTACTGCTTACGTTTTAAAAAAAATGTAATACCGATTACATAGAGTAGATGTTTTATAGATCTATTTTATAATATTTAATGAAATATGATTGTAAAAAACGATTACAATCGTTTAATGTGATATAATATAAATAATTCCTTATTTATTTATCAGATTTTATTTTATTTTTCATTTTATGATTTGCATATAGAATTTTTACTGCGTTAATTTCAAAGTTACAAAGTGATATTTACTGTTCGCTTTGCACACATAATTGAAAACGTCAAAAACATCGTTTTGTAGTAAAATCGTGTGTATAAAAATATGAATACAACTTGGGAAGATTTTTATGCCAAACATCCACCACCTCAAGATTTTAATCAGAACGAAATATTACTGAAGACATTTGTAGAACGACAATTAAAAAAAGACAAAAAAGTTGTATTAGTAACAGTGAGTATTTACTCCTTTGTTGCTTTATATTGCATGAGTAGTATTATTTATAACTATCACGTATCAATTTTATAGAGTGGCGGTACAACTATACCTTTAGAACACAATACAGTAAGATTTGTTGACAATTTTAGTGCAGGAACAAGAGGATCTGTATCTACAGAATACTTTTTAGAAAACGGATATGCTGTAATTTTTATGTATAGGTAGTTTGTACTGACAAATGTTTAAGAACATACTATATACTTATTTACTTTAATTGACATTTATATGCAATTTATTTCTAGGCTTAATACTCTAGAACCATTTTCAAGGCATTTTAAAGGACAGAAATTATTAGATATGCTAGATGTCACCGAACAGAATGAGAAAAGTACAATCACAGGTATGAGTATTCTCTTTAGATCACTAAATAAAGTAACATTTTAAATGCTTCTAATATCCATTTTAGTTTTACCACAATATAAAGAAAAATTGACGAAAATATTATACAAGTACAAAGAAACTTTGAACCAAGATAAACTGTTGCAAGTTACTTTTACTACACTTTCTGAGTATCTTTGGCTTCTTAGAGCTGCCTGTCAAGCATTAGCTTGTCTTAAAAATAAAGCGATATTGTATCTTGCTGCTGCAGTTTCAGATTTTTATATTCCATCCAATGAATTGGTATATACTTTTGAAATTTTTTATAAAAAATAAAATGTACACACACATGTGAATATATATGTATATATATATAAAATATTTTTTAAACTTTTAGTCGATTCACAAAATTTCTTCTAGTGGACCACCAACAATATCCTTACAGTTAGTACCAAAAATATTAGCTCCTCTTGTAAGTTTGTGGGTCCCACAGGCTTTTGTAGTATCGTTTAAACTAGAAACTGATGAAAATCTTTTAATATCAAAAGCAAGAAATGCACTAAATAAGTACAAACACAACGTGAGTATAACATATAACAGAGAGAATAAATTGATTTCTTATACATACTGATATTTTTTTTCTACAGTTAGTTATAGCTAATATGTTGCAAACTCGGAAACAGCAAGTAACAATTGTCAGTCAAGAGGACAATTATGTTATTTCTCTTACCAACGATCAATTAAATAAAGGTGAAGAAATCGAACAATCGATAGTCAGTGTTCTCATTAACAAACATCAAACTTTTATACAGTCTACTGAAAAATGTAATTGATATATGTTTTATATATGTATATTCAGTTAATAAAACTTAATAAATTTCATTATAAATAATACATAGTATATCATACAGTATGTTCTTTTTTGTTATGGATAATTAATAATTTATTGTAATATTTTTATGTGTCATCGTATGCTGATATTAAAAAATATGGATTGAAAGGTATTAGTTCTATTATTTTTTGTATAATATTATTTACATGTTAAAATAAATATAAGCTTAAGTATGCACAAGTATTCATTCACGCACGCACGCACACACACACACGTGCTATTTTTATGAATAAACAATGTATATATGTATGCATTCAGAATGAATTACAAATATAATGAAACAATGACTACTGCTACAGCATCCATATCAATTCCACGAAATATTCGGCTACGAATCGCTCAAAATTATTATGTTTTCGTGATTATGTTTGAATGTAAATAAATCTAGATAGTTATATTTTTATGAAATGTACATAATAATATTTATAAAAATTAACCAGTGATTCAGAACTAAATTGTCACGATAAATTAATATGATAGATTATCAATTTTTGAGACTTGTTATGGACATATTAATTTTATCAATTAATTGTCTATCTGTTGCTTCACATTGCGCTAATAAGAAAGTTAACGCATTAACATCTTTTTGTTCCATTGCCGCTTGAACCGCCTCATTTATCATTCTGTAAGAATGTATATTTTATTTTATTGTTCGAAATAATAAATATATTATGATTATCCATGAGCACTTACTTTAATTTAACCAAATATTTTACTTTTAATTCATCCCTTACTTTTGGTAAATATTTTTTTGCCTCTCTTTCTTCATTATATTTCAAGCACTCATCTATAAAAGGCTAAAACAAGCGAGAAAAAGATACTTAGTGACAATATATTTTTAAATAAAATTTTACATATCAATATTTATATATAATGCCAGATATTGGTTACCTCGTAGCCAATAGGGCATTTTTTACTTTTGGAGAATTTTTCTAATTCATTCCACATGCCTTTCTCAGCCAGACACTGTATTCGTAACCACCAATATCTAAAAAGAAATGTTTTGCATACTTCATTTATTAATAACAATTTGAAGGAAAATATGTTTAAAAAGTACAGGTTGTACCTTCTATCTGATATTTTATACTCTGATCTCAATTTATCAGCTAATTTGAGTTCATTACGCAATAATAATACTTTTACAGTATCATGAAGTGGTTTTCCTACAATGGATTCCTGTAACACATCTTCCATAGACCTTTGATAGCGTAATAATTTTATTTGTTCTTCTGTCAAAGTTGCATTGCTATCACTGCGAGCTAATTTGAAATTTTCTTGTGCAGATTGTAACAATGCTTCTCTGGACATTGTATTCTAGAAAGTATTATAAATTTTTACATGTGATGTAATAAATATGGATATCTTTAAACGATTGAACGTATTATGATTATACATTAATTTTATATTAATTTTCGCGTACCTTTCGTTGATAGCTCTCGGTAATGAACCATATCGCTTGAGAATGAAAATCATCATACTGATTATAAATATCACGGAGTGTCTCTCGGTTATGATTTTGACAATACTTGATGTATAAAGCCATCGCTAAGGGACAGTGCATTATGGACATCTATAGGGGTTTACTCCAATAAGAAAAATATCAAAAGCCGAATGTTGGATCGATCGATAATAAAATGTCACCTGAAAATCACCGAGTGGCATATTCTCCCTAAGATGAAGTATTACAGTATAAACCAGATCGGTATTTCCACTTTCAACGGCTTTATGTAAAGCGGCTCTCTCCTCACCAAGCGTCAATAGAAGTGGTACTTGTTGATGTGCACGTGGTTCGTAATCTATTAACTAGAAACAATACGTAAGAATATAAAATATGTCAATATATTTGACGAAACAGAGAACTGCCTAACAATTAGTTTATTCAATAATGACGATCTACTTTAATTGCAAGTTGTTTTCGGCCGCAGTCGGCTGCTCTTCTTGCGATTTCGCTATAAGAAACACCAGGTGCATAGCCTAATTTATCAGCTATTTCTTCTGCTATTTGTTCCTTGTCCAATTGTGTTTGTTTTACCTATTACAACAACAAAATTTATCTCGTATAAACATCGTAGACAATCAAATAAATAAAGCTTAGCAAGAAATGTTACTTTATAGCAAGCCCAATGAGCTAATATTCGACTTTCTCCTTCGATTTCTGGTAACTGAAGATGCCGTGCAATTTGTATACTTAAATAGTAATGTCTTCTCGCAACGAGTCTGTCCAACAGTACTTGACTCGTGAGGACAGTGAATCTGTTGTCATTAAGGTATTATTTTATCTCGTTGAAAACAATAAAATTAAAAGAGAAACGTTAAACAAAAGGATACTGCGTATATGTTAGTGGAATTCCAATTGCAGGGTGTCGCACAGCATTTAAAACTCTTAAAGTTCGGCACATGTTGACGTAATATTCAGGATTAATTGTTCTACTAAATCCTTTTCCAAATTTGGCAGCCTAAGAATATTGATACAAAGATTATACATTCATGTATCTATATATTTATATTGCAGACAGAAGAAAAAAGAAAATATGAGCAACAAAGATTTTACCCTCATTAAAAGTTTTTGTGTTTCAAAATCAAATTCATGACTAGCTCCATCAATGCAAGCTTTTATCGCAGCATCCAATTTATCTTTAACCAAATCCATATAACTATCAGCTTTATGACTCCTTTTTTGAAACTGCTTAGATGCTTCCAATAAATAAGACGCAGGATCGGTTGAGTTAATTCGAAATATTTTTTGAACGACATTTGGTACTTTTTGTATCATTTCATGAGAAGAACCAGATAATACGCGTATACCATCAATCTCTGTAATAAGATGTACCGGACCATCATATGTATATATTATAGTTTCAGCTGTTCGTCCAATCACCATTACAGTACTATTCCAACTACATATTACAGCTTCCGTTCCACACCTATAAATTTTTGTATGAGTACCATCGAATAGTTTTATCGTGATATTATACAAAAGATAATGTCAACATATTAACCATGCTATGTTTTCTAACGGTTCTTTCATGTTTGTATAATGTTCGCAATATTTTTCATTAAAATCTATAGTACCCATATACAAATGACCAGTATCCATATAAAGAGCAATATGACGATTGTTTCCAGACACAGCCATAGCGATTACACTGGACACTTTATTATGCCTGGTAAAAAGATTATCCTAAAAATATAAAATAGTTTGAAACATTACAAAGTAGGGTTTGCTCATACATTCAAAGTTTTTATGTTATACAAATGGTATATGAGTTGCAGCTTGATGAGACTGATGTATCACAAATATTCCATCTTTGTTCGATAATATCACACGTGTTTCTCTATCACAATGGACTAAACACCAGCATTCGATTTGCCCGCCATATCCTAAAAAAATCAATAACAGAAAGTAGTTCAGCCTTTAATCCAAGATTATTGAATCTATAATTTATTTACTTACTAGGAATATCCGATATTTGTCTAACTTTCGGTTCAACTATATTATTTACCAGGAATATACGATTAACTGATGTTAGAACTGCGATACCAGTTCCACTATAACTAACAAAAAATTTTGCTTCCACAACCTTGGTATCTTTCACTTCCTAACATAAAAAGACATTAACACAAAAACTATTTTAGAGAAATATTTTTTTTTAATGTATTTTAGTCAGATAAAAAGTATCATACATTTCCCATACTAAAAGCATGTTGATATGTACCAAACATATCATATATATGAATCATGCCATCATCTTCTATGCACAGTAATTCTTCTTGTTGAGACCAACCTAAAAGGACTAATTGTCCACCATTCCACTAAAAGAACCAACAATAACAATTATGACAATACGTCAACTATGATTGTAAGATAGAAAATAGCTTAGCAATAGAAATGTATGAATGACTTTGAAACATTTACTTGGAACTTGGCTGTTAGTTTTCCAGAAGATGTATACAAGTATATCATAGGTTTATTCACTCCTTGTACTTTGACCAATTTCTTCGGATTTCTCGTGACTGCAATAGAACCTCCATAAGGAGCAGCGACTAGCATGTTATTATTTGACACTTCATTTTGAAAAGACAATGGGTACAGTTCAAATTTCCTAAAAAAATAATTAACTTTTAAAAATGCGGAAACGGGACCGTCTTTCCTTCTTTTCTTCTCGTTTTCCTGTCTGTAACGGGAAGCTTCGTTTCGATTTGATAACCTTAACCTAACCTAAAATATCACCTAAAGTATATGTCTCGACCCAAAGGAAACCAATCGGCAGTTAACATCGCTAACATTTTTGCAGGCGATCAAAGCTCAATTCCTATTTTATGCGACTGCTTTGATCCATGAATTTGATTCTAAGAACAGCGTGGATACAAATATAAATATAACCTCGTTTTCGCGTCTAGCTCAAGTGTCATTGAATCCCTCGCATCAAGCACGATAATGTGATTCCATATGAATGAATGTGCACAATTAGTGCGATACATAAGAGATTGCAGTACATATGCATACGCGTGAAAAATCATTTTGTCACAGCGTTTGGCACAGCGATCGCAAATGTTTACATATGTATGTTATAAAATGATTTTTTTAAATAATTTGAATAATGAACTCGCAATGAACAATGCGTCATATGCTCTCAACTTCCTATCGAGGTATCTTATGTATCTTAAAATTGGTATACTTTTATACACGTAATAGTAGATTGGATTAAATCATGATATAGAAATATCATTAATTAGAATAAATGAAAAATGCATTAATAAAAACGTATTTGAGAAATACAAATATAAAATAAACGACGAAAGATGTAAAGTCGAAGTTAAAAGCCGAGAAAATAAGGATAAGGATCGATAAAAGTGTGAAATGATAATACAGTAAAATCGTAATACCGTTTTGAAAAATAAGTCATGAAATAAGTTTACACTGAGTGTAAGTCTATACTGAAGTGATTTATATAGATGAGGAACTTGGAAATATTGGATTAACTGAATGGACGTAATAGCAGTGAAAGGTTCTCCAACAAAATATTTCTACATTCATCCGGATTACATCTCGTGTACTTTTTCTCTTAAACTCTCTGTACTATATATCTGTATACAGAGTGTCCAGTAGGAGCTGATTCTATGCGAAAAATTGAAAGAAAGAATGAAATTTTTTCGTTGAAGCCTTTGTTTCTGAGGAAATCAAGTTTGAAAATTTATCAATATACATTTAAAACAATCTATTATAAAAATGCATCGTTCGTTTTGTTGAACGTACTTCTACGGCAGAGAATGATTCTTCGTAAAAAAGTAACAAAAAAATTTTGGAATAAAATTTTTTGATTTGACACTTCGTTTTTGAGAAAGCCCAGTTTGAAGATCTATTAAGTACATTTGAAGTTCGTTAACTCTACACGTGACGGAAAAGAATAATCAACAGGTTGTTCTAAGAAGTAAAGAATGTGGAATCGAAACATATTCAAACTTTATTTCCCTGCAAGCTTTAAATGAAAGAATCTCATTCTACATTTTTGACTTATTTTATTCTTGCAGACTGATCTCCTTTTCTGTTCTGCGTTTGGAATTAGTCGAAATACTCGATTTCCTCGAAAGCAAAGTATCTTACAACAAAGTTTTATTTTTCATCTTCGATTCATTTTCACACGCTCGGAATCGCCTGCTACTTGAGTTGTACCGCTCATTCTGAGACAACCTGTATATATATATATGCACAGAGAATATACAAAGGCATATATTGCATACCGTTCATTCGACTCTTTACCGTTTCCCCTACCTGGGAGAATCGCTCGGGTCTCAAGTCAGGCTGGTAAAGTCTTGAGCGTAGGTAAAACCCCGTTACGTCCTTGCTTGCGAATCCAGCAAAACGTGTGTCTCATTCTCTCGTCGTTCCTTTCTTTTGCCTTGATTGAAATTTCTCATAGTTACAGTCAACGTGCCGTACCATTCTCCAGCACCTTGATAACTTATTCGGACTTTTCGAATTAGTCTTCGAAGCGGTCGAACCTTCCGCTTACTTGTGTTCATCTCCTCTCCGAGAATGGAGGGAATACGAAGCAAGTGAAGAAGTCTAGTCGGCTCGGATCGGATTGGATCGGATCAGATCGGATCGTGAGAAAACTCGAACCACGAGAAAACCCGTTGCCGGAATAGAGGAAGAATCTTTTGCGTCCTCTGGATAAACAAACGGTGAAATCGTAGAACTTGAATTGTGCAAAGAAGAAACCCGGCCAACTGAGCGGCCGTGGTTAAATGGCAAAGCGATGAAGCGGAATTGTTAGTGATTTCGATCGATCGTTTCAGTTGCACCGATTGTGATGCCCTGTTGAAGTAATCGGCGATAGGTGCGGTGCGAAACAGCGAATATGAGTAGAACGTGAGTAGTTGTTGCTCCTTTCATGCGACGATCTTAATAATATTGTCGAGACGATTATTTATCCGAGTGGTGAATTTGCAGAGGCAAGATTGGAGAAAGCAACGTTTGTGATGCGATATAAAAATCGAGTAGATTTTTCTCGAGTAGAAACGAGTAGTTAGCACGGGGAGTGTTACGCATTGATCTAGTCGGATGTTGTAGCTGTAGACGAAGAATCTGACGCATAAAATTCTTTTGAGGTCGCGTGCGCCTTCTCCAGTCGTTTCATCTTTAAACCTGTTTCGCTGCGCGTAATCGCGCGCGATACGGTCGACGTGGTAATTTTGATTCATGCTACGTGCCGGTATCTCGCTATATTTGAATCCGTAATTTTTTCGTTGTGCCAAATCTGAATTTAAATTTAAAATTCGAATATACGGAGGTGCAGATTGATTTTCATAGATTTATCGTGTAACTTTTGAAGTCGGTATTTACATGAATTAGCAGCACTGTAAAATTGAACGATTCGGACTTGACCGACGGTAGAGAAGGAAGTCACCGTTATACACATACATACGTAGGCATAGATCATACCGTGTTCCAGCGAAGTTGATCTTGCTTCTGCTACTACCATCTCGCCTTTTACACTATTCTCTCTCTCTCTCTCTCTCTCTCTCGTTCTCGTATTTCGTTCACACTCTTCTTTCTTTCTCGCTGCGAATTCATCAGAGAAACTAGGATAAAGAAAGAAATAAGAGCACGGCTTATCATTTTCAGGTGGTATTTGCCAATAATTATTTGTTCGTTCTGGAACGTGGCTCTGACACGGGAAGCGGAATGGATACCGTGTGTCGAATTGAAACGGGACTTGCACGTCCCGTGCAAATGCTCTATCTCAAGGGAGTATACTCGATCGATCGAGATGAACTGCGATCGAGTGGTGTTTACGCGGAACACGGTGGAGAATTTAAAGGGGGAACCGATCGTTTCGATGAGTCAGAGGGACAGCGGATATAACACATTGCCGGAGGATTTGCTGAATTCCGATTTGAATCTGAGGAAGTTGGATCTGTCGGACAATTCGATTCACAAACTGATGGGCCGGCTGCTTCGAGTGCAGACTCAATTGGAGGAACTGAGGCTTGCCGGCAATCTCCTCGGTGACAATCTAAACCCGATATTCTCGAGCAACGAGTTCCACGGCATGGAGCAATTGAAGCTGCTCGACTTGAGCAGAAACGGCCTTCGAAGTTTAGAGGAAGGGATTTTCAAAGGTTGCGAGAGCCTCGAACAGCTTTACTTAGATGGTAACAATTTGACTACTGTACCGACGATGTCTTTGAAAGGGCTCCGGTCGATCAGAGTGCTCTCGCTGTCCGGCAATAATATCGGTACGGAAAGAATGAGCGAGCATGAGAAAGAGAGTGACTCGGCTATTTATTCAATGAACAAATAGCCGATAACGACGACGATTTTGTTTAGTTCTACTTTCCAGGATCCCTGCCACGAGCCGCTTTCTCGATGTTGGGTGACTCGCTGCTTCGATTAGATCTCAGCGAGAATGAATTGTCTCACATGGAAGACGACGCACTGTCGGGGCTCGAACGATTACTTTTGCTGAATATATCTCGCAACGATCTCAACCGTTTCAACAGCGACGTTTTCAAAGGTACGGAAGTTGCGTGGCTTTTAGGGGGCCTTCGTCAATTTCGTGAGAACGAATGGAAATGTACAATTGCTGTTTGATGTTTTCAGGGGCTTACAATTTATTACAGTTGGATCTGTCGACAAATTTTCTACGCGAATTTCCGAGCGATGCACTGAGACATTTGACGGACTTGAAGTTTCTCAATATATCGAACAATTTGATTGACGTGAGTATTATTTCGTTTGTTCCTTTCCTACGGAAGAGAAGAAGAAGAAGAAGAAGGAAAAAAAAGATAGAAGGAGAAAGGAGACGACGTTGAAGTGATTTTCTTCTTTAGGTGATTGATTATGGACATTTATCATCCTTGAGAGAACTCCAAGTGTTGGATCTTAGCCGAAACAACATCGGTCGGCTAGGTTTCGGTACGTTTTCGAAGTTATCCGAATTGATCAGACTCGACTTAAGCCTGAACGCATTACGCACGGTACGTACGAGGAATAAGAAGTAATAGGAAAGATGAGACAGAAGTGAGTGAGATAGAAAGAGAAGAACTAAATCGAAAACCGAATCAAATCTGTTACAGATTGACGAATCGTCGTTCAGTGGTTTAACCAAATTAAAATGGCTCTCGTTGCAAGACAACAACATCTTGCTGGTACCAGCCGTGGCTCTGACTAGATTACCGTCTTTGGCTCATCTTCATATGGAATTTAATCGAGTCGCTGCCCTGCCGATCGAGTTAATCGAAGCGACAGCCTCGAATCTCGTAACGTTGTCGCTCACTCGGAATCTAGTCCGAGAGATACCCGCTGGTCTGTTCCAGGATTTTCAACGGCTGGTCAGCATCGAGTTATCCGGCAACATGCTGTCGAAAATCACGCGCGACACGTTCGTCGGACTGGAAGAAACGCTTCTCGAGTTGGACGTGTCCTCGAACAGGTTAACCTCGATCGGCGAGCTTCCTCTAAGACGGCTGATCTCGCTGAATCTGTCGGGAAATCGGCTAGCCAGAATTTCTCCGGAAACGTTTGGTCACCTGAAGAGAGTCCGATATCTAAATCTGAGCTCGAATCCGCTTTACGGTGGCTTCCCTCCGGTGTTTCCCTCTTCCGTGCTCGATCTCGACATTTCACGCACTGATCTAAACATCTTGCCGTCGATTTTATTTCGAAATCTCGAGTCGCTCGAGAGTGTATCGATCGCCGGCAATCGGTTGGAAAGAATCGAGTCAGCCACGTTTAACCGGTTGGTCAATCTCTCGCGGATCAACTTGGCCGGGAATCGCATCGAACATATCGAGAACGAGGCTTTCGTAGGATTGACCGATCTGTACGAGTTGAATCTACGAGGTAACAAGTTGACTTCCTTCACCGGCGAGCACTTCGACACCGGGACAGGCTTGGAGAGCCTCGATCTGTCTTCGAATCGGATAGATCGATTGTCACCAACAGCCTTCGCGATTCATCCAAGATTACGGGAGCTACGCCTCTCTGATAATCGATTCATCCACTTCCCTACGGACTACTTGAAGCCTTTGCAATTCCTCGAGTGGTTGAGTTTGTCAGGGAACGGGTTAAAATCTGTCGACGAGTTCGCCTTCTCTCAGCTCGCGCGACTTCGTACGCTAGATCTTGCCGCGAATCGAATCGAGTCGGTCAACGAACTAGCTTTCCACAATTCTACGCAGCTGCAGCTAATCGACCTCTCGGGGAACGATATCGAGACGTTGAGCGAGAGAACGATGGAGGGTCTGCTTCGTTTGGAACATTTGGATCTTCGGGACAATCGTTTGACTTCCCTCCCGGAAACGATTTTTGATCCGAGCAGAATCCGTTCCGTCGAGAGCATTGATTTATCCGGGAATCGGCTGACCGAGATCCCGGTTAGATCGTTGCAGCGACAGATCGGCTCCCTTTCCAAGTTAAATCTATCTCGAAACAGAATGGTCGAATTGTTTAGCCAGGAGGTCGCCAGCAACGTGAAGGAACTCGATCTGTCGGATAATCCATTGAGCGAGGCCGCAGTCAAAGGAATATTAGGAGAAGCTAAAATTCTCCGATCGTTGAGCTTGGCTAACACTGGGATTGAGCGTCTGACGGTCCGGCTCGAAACGCCGTTTCTCAAGCGACTCGATCTTTCTAGAAATAAGGTGGTCGACCTTCGAAAGGCCACTCTAGAACGCGCTACCATGCTCGAAACGTTGAACCTCTCGGGGAACAAACTCTCCGATTTATCCAGCCTAAACCAAGCGTTTCGAACATTGCCGGCTCTCCGATGGTTAGACATATCCGGGAACCATATGAAAACCGTAAATGAAAGCGATTTTGATGGTCTGATCAGTTTGCGTTTCCTAAGAATGGCGAATTTGCCGAATTGCACGAGAATCGAACGAACCGCTTTCAAATCGCTCGGTAAGCTTCGCTCTCTGGCTGCCTACGATTATCCCAAGCTGGGCTATTTCGATGTCCAGGGTGTTCTCAAAGGGATGAGCAACTTGGAGATGCTCGACATCGAGATCAAAGATTCCTCGGTGAGCAACGAACAATTATCGATACGCACACATCCTCGGCTCAAGGAAGTGATCTTACGAGGAGACAGGCTCAGAAGTATTCTGTCTAGCTCGTTGGTTGGCGTTCGAGAACCTAAACTAATATTCGGGCTGAAAAACACTTCCATCGACTCGATACCGGCAGCTCTGTTCTTCCCGGTACCCCGTTCCACCCAGTTAGAATTGGATATCACCGGCAGCAAATTCGCTACTCTGTCCAGCCAATTTCTTTCGGCACTCGACGAACGAACCGGCTTCATCAAGATCAAAGGCCTTCGCTACAATCCGATCAATTGCAATTGCGATACGAGACAACTTTGGAAATGGCTTAAAACTACGAGCGACGACGATCCTTCGAACCTCGTTCTCTGTTCTGTTCCAAGCAACCTGGCCGGATCGATTTTAATCAACCTCGCGGAACATCGATTGTCATGTGACATTACTTCCGGTGGCTCTGTCGATGAGCTCGACGACGACACCACAGCCGCCAGCCACGCTTCGTCCTCTCTGTTATCCTCTTCGTCGTTCTCTTCTGATTCTCCTTCCTTCTCCTCTTCCTCTCATTCTTACTCCAGTCCTACCGTTAGGTCAATATTTTCGGAACCCGAGATCATTTGGACCGTGGCACCACCGGTTCTAAGTGCCAATCGAAATAAACATTACAACGGTGATCATGCGAATCTTCCTCTCATTCTTACTCCAGTCCTACCGTTAGGTCAATATTTTCGGAACCCGAGATCATTTGGACCGTGGCACCACCGGTTCTAAGTGCCAATCGAAATAAACATTACAACGGTGATCATGCGACTTCCCCGCCTGCTGGATCTTCAACAGGCACGGACGACACGCTGATCATTGGCATCGTTGGCGGCGTAGTGGCGTTCATAGCTCTGATTGTGATCGTGATCTGCGTATGCCGATTTAGATGGTCCTCC
>NIPQ01117647.1:0-13162 GCA_002806875.1 Lepidotrigona ventralis hoosana
ACGATATATCGTCCGGCGCGCTAACAAGTCTAACCCTTTCAGTGTCGCAATTACGCGCCGAGATTAATAGCGACGTTTCTATTTAGCTTGCGGGGAGGGCGGAGGAGGGAGGGGAGGAGGAGGGGAGGGAGAGAAGAGACGAACGAGGCGAACGATGAATTATTTTCAGCGCCCGCGAACTGGAACGCGAAACGTGGAAAAGCAAACGTGGAAAATTTCACGCCGTGTCGCGACAACCACCGCTGGATATCGATATATTAATTATCGCGATCGATCGATCCTCCCCGGCAACCGGTTTCCGATCGTAAACATAAACGTCCGGGATGGCTGGCTTTTCTCTTTTTTAGATTCGAGGTGATCGGGTTTTGAATGCAAGCCTGTTCTCTGCAGGATATTAGATAATGACGATTATTATTAGACCGTGGATATTTATGGAGATTTGTGTCGTTTATGAATCAATCCCCCCGGGGCACTGGTGGTCGTTCTCGTTCGTCCTTGCGCGTTACTTTGTAATTTTATTTCGTTCAAGCGTGTTTGGAATTTCGTACGAAGGGCTTGGATGTTATTCTTCACGACACGGCCAACTGCAAACGTACTTTCTCTTCTCGAAACTTTCGATCGACGGCACTGTTTAATCGTGGCACTGTAATAATTGTATTATTAACGATTAAACTGTACCAGTCGATCAATCGGCAGTTTTAACACAGTTGTTTTTCAACGAGAAGTAGCTTACACTGAGTCCCACAAGCTGTAAAACGAAAAACAATTTATTCGGGATTCGCGTGTAATAATGCGGAAATTGTGTTTCAATGTTTCATAACTTTGCGTCTTCGAATCTTCGATTTTCCCATAGATTTCACAAATTCGGCGGGTTTCTGATAATGTAATAATGCTGCAATAAGTTGAGACCACTCTCTATATAATAATAGAGCTATTAGTATTAGTTGGAGAGTTCATGCCGTTTTTCAACACACAGTCGCGGTCCGTAGCTTTCACCTTGGATCTTCTATTATGAAATTGATATAGTCTTCTCAAAGGCTTTCTTACAATTTTCGTTCGAAAATTTGCCAAAATTAAAATATAACATATTAGCTTAGATAAGAATATTATTCTTCAAATTTTCATCACCAGTATCTCAGTGTTTCACGTATTTTTAAAGATTTGAATACCGATTACAATCGTCAATGCCAAGTGTTTCCAAACTGTCCAGACATCGTTGTTTTCCCGTCGACGACGAATCAGTTTTTACGAGAAATCAAAATTACCGATTCATCGGTTTGCTTGTTTCGTCAGAATTTTTCGCTTTATTTCTGACAGCTGAAGGGTTTACATAGGCATGTGTGTAGACATTTACTTATAAGCTTTAGGCCACTCCCTTTCGAGCAGAGCGTAAATTGTTTCGTGGAAATTCAGTGATTGGCGGGCGAGGTTGAAACGTTCTACTTTGTATGCAATGTACAATGAAAAAAAAAATCGTTTACGGAGAATTATTTCTTTCGTTGCAGCAACGTTTCTTTATTATTTATTATTCAATCAGAACGAAACAATTCCACTAATTTCACTCGTTGACTTTCATTCTTGTCAATTTCTCAATTGAAAAGTGGCTCGACGATTAAGAAGTCTAAGACCCGATTTCAATGAAATTAATTAGATTTCGAAATTATGTAGCTTTCGACTTGATTCTTTCGATAACATTCCCTCGATTAAGACCCAAGGTCTAATTCGAAGTCAATAAATTTAGAAACTTTCGAGTCGATTCCTCCGAACTTTGCGTCTCTACAACTGGCATTCCTTCGATTAGAATTCAACATCTAATTCGAAATGAATAGATTTAAAAACTACGAAGTTTCTCGATTTAATCGCAGTAAGCATTCCTTCGATTAGGATCCAAGATTCGATTCGAAATCAATAAATTTCGAAACTCTCGATCTGATTTTCGCGTTCTCTCGCAATCAGCATCTCTCCGATTACGATCCAAGATTCGATTAGATTCGAAGCTACCGAAATTTTCGATTCAATTCTTTCAAACTTTCCGGCGTATTCGCAACAACCATTCTTTGGATTAGAATCCAAGATCTAATTCGAAATCAATAAATTTAGAAACTGTGAAACTTTCCACTCGATCCCTTTGATCGTTGCGTTTCTACAACTAGAATTCCTTCGATCAGGATCCAAGATTCGATTCGAGATCAATAAATTTAGAAACTACGAAACTTTCGACTCGATCCCTCCGATCTTCGCGTTTCCGCAATTAGCGTTGCTGTTTGTTGACCGAGGGGGATCGAACGTTTTCCAGAAAGAGGCGCCCGTCAGAGAGGACGAATTGTTGAACCGCCGCCAAGGAGGAAGCGGTTTTGCAAAATCTTACGCGAATCAGCGCGCGTACACGTATTTTCTCGAAGAAGATACATATGTACGTTCTCAAGTTCTTGTACGTTCCAAAAAAATCGACGACCAAAGCACAAAATTTCCATCAGAGACGTTAACCCTTTATCGCATGAATTTTTATGACGAGTTGAAAGAAATATATATGTTAGTCTACTTAAAAATGTGTGTGAAATCATGAAATAAATAATAAAATTTAAAAAAAAAAACAAAAAAATCTCCGTCAAGTTCCCCAACTGGGAACGGAGTGAAATAAAGTAAAAGAAGCAGAAAATCATTATGACACGATATAGGGTAGATAAGCTTTTTATTTTATTTTTGTACTTTACGAAATATCATTCAAGTGTCAGAAAGTGTATACACTGTGTGATGTTTGTATCTTTGTAACAACATTCAAATTCATCATTTTCGATATTTTTACCATTTTGGTAGTCCTTAGCGTTAATGGGAACGATAGAAGGCCTAGCGCGGCGCGCGCCATGATCAACCGAGATGATAGATCGTTTCTAGAAAATACCGCAGCACACACGCATCACGCAATCGTATCAAATCGTATGAAAGTCCACCTACACGCAGGCCCGCAGTGCACGTACGATCCGCCGTTTCACCTCAAGCAGTGAAACCCAAGAGGCTGTCCTTTCCAGCTGCATTTATACACCGTGATTAAACGTGAACTAGATACACACCTTGCGGCAAAACAATGCGAGGGCTCTTTCTCTTTTGTAACTTGTTGCAGGCCCGTCGATTCGGGATAGAACCGATCGTTGGTATCGTATCGATTATATCATTGTTGCAGCCGGCACAATGGAATTTTACACAAGCCTAACACACCGTCAAACCGTCTTGGCTGGTTTCGGAGTACTGCATTTGTTTCAAAAGTTCAATTGGAAGGAGATAATTGAACAATTTCCTTCAGAGAGCAGAGATTCTGTAGGCTGTCAATTATTTTATTGTATAAATTTGAAACTGTCAATATTTTATTTTATTGTATGAAGTTGAAACTTTATTGTACAAACTGTTGATTATTTTATCGTATATATTTTATGACGTAAAGTCATGCGAACACGCGCGATCCTTGCATTTGTTTTAAAATTGGGCAACAATAACAGAGCTCGACAACAACGACAACGCGATTAAAAATTTGTCTGGGTGCCAAGCCAGAGTCTGGAATTTTTGGAAACGAAAAAAAAAAAAAGAGTTAGTAGACTCCCCGTTATTACAGAAAACTTTGGAATTAATCTACGAGATTACGCCAAAGCGCGTCTGAGAGAAGCTTTATTTGCCTCTTGGAACTGCTTCACATGGTTAAAAGGAACTTCGCGATGCGAGGTCTAATGTAATCACGAAAAACTCGAGATCTTTTCTTCTTCCAGAAGAAAAGAACAGAAAAGAAGTGGCGGTATTTCGTATTCGCATTAGTCATTCTAATCTGACTTATCAATTTCGGATTGACGAAGGATGCTCCTTCTATGTGTGATATTTCTGATTGTAACACTTACAATCCACCACATATTATGGATCTGTCTCAAATATTCCAAGAAGATTTGGAAGGACAGACCTAAATGATTCTGAAATAAAAAAATGTATTTCTCTACGAGTACTGGCCTACTGAGCGCGAATTTCTGTACAAATGTAATTCCACAATTGTTACGCACATTTCTTGTATCATTCGCTCATGACTACAACGTTAATGCTGAAACCACTTTAAACTAAACAATTAAGCAAACAAATAAACTTGAAAGCAAATGTTACTAGAAACTGAGGAAAATTGATTTTCTTATTCTTCCTTTCAAATACGAAACGGATATAATCGATTCATAATTCCTTATAAAATTCCGACATGAAATATTCCAAAATGCAATGGACTCGCGGTCCGATATTTCATCAAGTATTTCAAAACGCGAGAACACTATATACACGGAATATTATATAATACGAAATAATCCGAAAAATAAAATACCTACGGCGAAATTCGATCGAAATTTGGTCGAAAATTGCCACGAATTGAACATTGAAGTCTACGAGAGTGCGAATCGAAACTAACAGGAAGCCTGTTTCTTATAGTTACGTAGCATTTTTTTTTTTCACGTGACACGTTGAGATGTCCGTACGCGATATTACAAGCTCGGCGACTCGGAAATGTCAATAAGAAACACGGTGGCGACGATTTGCGTCAGCGGAGGAACAAATTCGCATGCATCGTGATTTCGGTGATCCGTCATCTGAGAAAACAGGTGCATTTCTGATAAACCTGCATCCACGGAATTCGTGTCGTGTAATTGGAACGGAAACGAATGGGCGTATATTAATCGATGGACATCAGTTAGTCCGTATTATCTCGTCACGCACCCCCAACGATCTAGCACTGGCCGAGGAAAGTCTACGTTACGAGCGATACGTTACGTGCGAAACGGAAGGAAATACTGTCGTTCGTTCTGGAGGAAATTTACCATTGTATCGGACGAGGAAGAAGAAAGTAGCACGATGTATTCTGGCCGTACGAGTTCCTCTATTTATGCCTACAATCTTTGATTTCAATGGGGTGAGCTTGGATCTTTTTGGATTAAAGACTTCGTTGAATTGAACAACTCATTTGATTAATATTATTAAATATCATTGTCAAAACTTTTAACAACGATTTCCATGATTTTAATCACGTTTTAAAAGCAAACAAGAACACGCCTTGTTCCAAATTTTCAAAAATGACATTTCCGGTGGAATTCGTCCGGAAATCTCCGAAGACCTATTAAAAATTTACGAATCTCTCCAAAAAACTCGATCGATCAAATTCAAAAGAGCCACCGAAAATCCACGTAAAGTAAGTACACATACATCCTCAATTTCTCCGTTCAGATTTCCAAAAGTTTTTAACGCACCATCCGCCATATAGAAAAACTTCATTCGCCTAAATTTTCTAAACGCGTCAGACAATTTTATTGTACTATTATACGTGTCTTACACATTTTTTGTTCGCAAATGAAACAAAAGTTCAGACAATCTGATCGTTCGAGTCGCTTCTGTTTCTGTGAACCTTCATTTAACCTCTTAACAGGGGAATTTTGTGAAACTTTGGCTCACATAAAAATAACTTGTTTCACAATGGGCATCTTTCCCTTCGCAGTTAGAAGTTATGTCATTACTAATCTAAACTAATAAGAGGAAAGAAAATCGTTTTTCACTTGTTGACTATTTATTTCGACATATTGTGGCAAATATATAAATTCCATTTATATACATTACTTTGAAAAAATTTTCATGACGAGAAATGTCGTCTTACCTAGTTAAGAGCTGTTTATCAGAATGATCATTCATCGAAACGGAAATTCAAAGTAAACGGATTGGCGAAATTCATCGGACGGCCTCTCGCGGAATTCAAAAAAGAGAGTCTCAAAAACAATGCCGCTGGAATGGTGGAGGGCTGCGGGAGGGAATTGTCCGGCTAGAAGAGCCGCAGCGTTGCAATATGCACGCGTGAGCGTTGATACGCGAGCGCGCGCGACAATTTACGTTACCGGGCAAACTAGTGGATGATTTAAGCGGGGCTCTGGCCTGTGCGTGGTGTTTAAACAACAACAGCTGCGTGTGTCGGTGGCGCACGCGACCCGGTGACTCCACTCCGCTTCATTCTGCTCCACGCCGCGTTGCATCCGATCGCCACCGAATCAATGAAAAACCTTCTATTAGCGAGCGTGGCCGATCGCTTGGCCCGTGTTATTCTCTGATACATTAATGACGCGTCAAGTCAGCGCATGACAACGCGGCCACCCTCTGACGCATAGGTCCATCCACGATCCTCTCCTCGGTTTCCTCTCTCTTTGTCCGTCTCTCAACCCTCTCCTGCAACCCTCTTCCTACGTCCATCCTCCTCTGTCTAACGTTTCGTCTCGTCTGGTCTCGCTCCGTCCGCTGGTTCAGCCTGCTCGAGCATCCCTGTCGCTCGTTCTCGCCCCTCCTCGACCACTCTCTCTCCCTCTCTCTCTCTCTCTCTCTCTCTTTCTGCTACCGGGGGCTCTCTCTGTGAGATCAATAGGGATCCTACACACCCCGTTCCTCCGCCGACGTGGAGGCCAGAGGAGGACAAAGGTATCCATCGCTCGCTGCCTGGCTCTCTGATGTTCCCAACAGGCTCGCACTACGCACGTGCCTTCCACGATACTCGCGCTCGTCTACGCGTCCGTTCCGCCAGTTTTACACTCGCGGCACGAAAGAAAAAGAAGAAAGGAGGGGAAAAGACGGGAGGGAAAGAAGAAGAAAGGAGAAAACACGCGGGCGCAAAGTTGGTCGCGAGTGGGGATCGGCAGGGATGATGGATCAAGGATGAGAGGGATCTAGGATTGAGATTCCGGCGTGACGGAGCAGGAGCGGGTAATGAAGCTGGCGTTTTAGTTTTAGTTTTAGAGGTAAAGAGAGAGAGAGAAATTTCGAGATGTGTGTGATTCTTTTGATATTGATATTCGCACCAATTCGATTATGTTAGGAGTACCCATAAGTAATATCGTTTCTCGATACTGTGCAAAATTTCGTTTTATTACAAGATTTTAATTATTATAATTTTATAATTACAAGATTTATTAATATAATTTAACAATAAGCACACTAAATATCAATGTACTTAACTAGAATATGTTATTCATCACTAGATGGCAATGTTTATTAAATTTGAAAAAAAAAAAAAAAAAAAAAAAAAAAAAAAAAAAAAAAAAAAAAAAAAAAAAAAAAAAAAAAAAAAAAAAAAAAAAATAAAAAAAANACGACAGTATCCACGATACACGATACACACAATCGTCCGAAAGCAGATAAGATTACGTCGTTAAAAAACACTGATATCTGTTTGTAAGCTATTACCGTTCAATTTAATTAAACTGCGAAACGATCAATGGGTCAATTTGCGTTAGCAAATTAGCGAAGCCTTTAGACAGTAATCTACACTAATTTGCAACAATTTAGATTAATTTTCGGATATTTGATTGTCTTTTTGCAAGGAAAAAAAGAAATTTGCGTTTCGTACACGTGCTTTTATTGCGTAACCTAGTGCAAATACAACTGAAATTATATATATATATATATACATAATAGTTACCTGGCCCGAGGATGCTAGTTAAGGGTTAATTTGTATCGTGTAATTGTTACAACATTTATTATAAATGGACAGTAAATTGCATATTATCTTAATTTGCGTCGCACAGTGTATTTATTAATATTCAATATGTATGTGCAGTTAAAATTCTGCGTTGTGGACTCGGCCATAAATAATTCCGTTCCTTCTACGCATTAGTTTCTCATTATATCGCCGTGAGAATAGTAACTCATTGTTTGAATCAGATTACCTAACCTAGCACCGATTATTTTCAGATTCATACATCTTTTATGTAAAATTTTTGTCTTCTTTAAGGCAAGAGATTGGAAACTTTGCAGAGAAAGATGAATTGGAGAAATATTCTTCGAGCGTAAGAAACTTTTACAGAGAGATAGAAAGTTATAATAGAAATTTACAAAAGGCATTGATAACACGTAATAACAAGTGAGATCATTTCTAATTGTAAAAAATTTGATAGGCTTCGTCAAAAACTTACAAGAAAGAGGAAACTTACGTAAAAAATAATAATCTATACAAAACTGTTCTTATTTCTTTCTTTCCCAAATTTTGTTCCTATATATTTATTATACAATTATTCGCTATATATAATTTGAATTATAGTTACTAGATGTAAAATTGCGAACGTACCGATACTGAAATATGAACGGAATTCTTAGCTGAAACTCGCCGACAACTGGGAATTACGTAGTTTATCGAGGTCGAACTCGATAGTGTATAACACCGTAACAATGTTCACTTCCTGAGTTTTCAAACAGAGGAGAAAATAGAGATCTGCTACTTTCTAAATATCATATCTATCCACGTTCTAATAGTGCGGCATTAAAATTCTTTAAATGTACAACCAGTGCACCTCGGATCTGAAAAGCCGGTTCGTTCAGCAATCGTATAATTTACTGTCTGGTAAAGTCTATTACGATTTTCAATTTGTTTGCAATACGATCAATCTCCTCGTCACTCTCGTTTAAACTCAATTGTCAGTAAAATAAACTAAAATAAAGCGTTTCCTGCCCAGATCTAAATTTATCGTAAATTATTTACGTAGACACGTCGGTGGATAAATATGGAAGATTGAAAAATGATATACGTTGAAATACGCGAAATTATAGAATATTTAGTAAAACAGATCAATGTTCTTAGTATAATATTCATTTGGCGAGGCAGACATTTTATTTATATTCCACTTCTCTATCTTGCGATTGTAAAAATTTTAGTCCGAGTCAATCGAGTTTGCGCAGTCCCATGTATTTTTCAGATCGCAGCTTGAGAAATGGAACCTGAATACAAATATATATTTTATTGTCTGCTTTTACTACGATGATAAAAAATATATTTTGCACGAACGCGGTATTCATATTTTTTATAAATACAGTCTATAATTTCAAGCAGGGAATCGTTTCAGCTATTAAATGTTCCAGTTTCATCCATTTTATTTGTATTCCATTTCTCGACTCGCGATTATAAAAATTTCAATCCGAATTTCAATCGGAGTCGATCGCGGATTTTTATATATATATTTTTCCCAGATACATATATATATATATTTTCCAGATATTCGCGAAATTCAGAAATGGAATTTGAGCGACTATATATATTTCATTTGCTGTTAAACTATTTTCATGGATTTAATCCATAATTTCAAATAGAGAATCGTATCAAATGTTCCAACTCCATGGACACTGCATATCTTATCGTATCTTCACATTCTTCATACATTTCTATTCGTTTCTATTTGAGTTAGGACAGTTTTGGCGTGTCGTTCGCCTTTTTTCGAACTTTCTTTCGTCCGGCAGCGTGCGTGGTGGAGAAAAAGCTTTGAGCTAGGAAGCTGCTAGCAACGTTATCCGCGTGCCTCGATCCAGCATCGATTAATTCCCTCTTAATTAATTTCGCCTGGCGGTGGTCGCGCGCCGCGTCGGTCAACGAATTCGACTTTCGATCCCGTTCGCGTGGCCACGGTGGCCCCGGTGGTTTTGTGGAGCAGTCTGTGCAACAACCGGTGCAACCGCGAGTGCACTTTCTTCTCCCGGTGCACACGGGCACCACGTGTGTACACGTGGGTTTGGCGGTTTTAACAGCCACGCGTTAACACACACACACGTTCTCACAAAATTTCACCGTTTCCTCGTCGCTACTACGGTGGCAATCTCTCTCATGTACGCATGTGTGTGTGTGTGTGTGTGTGTGTGTGTGTGTCTGTTACGCATACAAAATGCGACGGATCGGTGTCGGCACCTCGCCGACCTGGAAGATATCGATGATGCCCGAAAATGAAAAATACCGCGGGGCCCCCCCGATTGTCAAGAAGCCGGAGAGTCTCCTGTCGGAGAGAAAGTCGTCGCTGGCGAGCTTCTCCGGCAGACGCCGGCCGGGAACGGGTCGAACGACGCGAAAGAGTCGACTCGAGGAGAAAAGAGGGAAGAGAGAAGAGAGGGACACCTGAACGGCGCTGTTTTCCTTCCTTGCCGGAGAAAACTCGTCGATAGAAACGGCAACGGGAACGAGGAAACGCCGATTCGCAACAATGGAAAGTTGGACGGGTTTTAGAATCTGTCGGCCCGATCGACAGATTTCAGATCACTGGCTGATTAACCCTCTCTCTCGTCACGTACTTTCGTGGACAAAAATTTGCCAGCGAAAGTAAAATTTCAACACGTTTTAGGATAGTTTGAGATAAAGAAGAAAGAAGAGGAGAAGGAATTGTTGTCAATTGTAATTACGTGTAATTTTTCTTTTATGAAATAATACAGTTTTGTAATAAAGTATGATTGAGAAAGGAAACATGTAGGAGATTTTGTCGTTTTATTGTGATTCGTTTCAAACTTTGTAGCAGATGCACTTACTCCGCTTCTGTCGAGTATACTCGTCGCACCTTAAAAAGTAATTAAGCACACAAGTGCACGTTCTCAAAAGGGTTATAACTGTTTGTCAGAGGCGTGGTTGTATGAAAAATGTCTCACAATTTCGGTGCTTGAACGTTACTCGTTCTTCGTTAAGAATATAATTTTGCAAAAATTACATTTCGATTTATCATGATTGCTCCTTCGAGTTACACCCGTGGAATTATGGTTAATTTTCAAACTGAAGGTATAAACAAATATAAATTACACAACAATGCTTTCAATGCTTCTAACACGTGTTATAATAATGTTCAGCGAAGAGAAGAGAATCGTGAGGCAAATCGTATAAAATTAAATTTGTGTTAGTAAATCTCTCAAATTTTATCCTATTCTACCAGGTCGGTTGCCTCTCTTTATTTTTTCAAACGAAGTGCACACCACGATTTCCGAGCTTTGTCCATCGAACGCAACGGCTGACGATATTTTATTTACGAATTTTCTAGCAAAACTCGCGCAACGCACGAGCACAGGTTCAAGCACTCGTATCTCTGTTTTATTTTCGAAAACACCGGCATCGCCTGAACTCACGGAAGAGATAACCAACGCAATCTTTGTTTCCCATGTTTCAAAGCCACGCAACATCATCCTTAGCTATGTATATTTCCGTGCTATCAAAAGTAATAGGAATTTTCTATCTTCGTTCTTCCATCATCGTAGGGTTGTGCGAATAGAACAAGTGGAAAATTTCTCGCTAGTGGCCCAATAATTCAGCAGGAAGTAGAAGACAAATCGATAAGCAAAGGAAGGTGATTTTAGTTTCTTTTATTCAAAAAATATAAATAATTTATAATCTAGGTTTTCTCTAGGTTTTGTTTAAAAGATAGTAAAAAGTAGTGAGTACTAAAGATTGATTAAATAAAATTCAATAAATTTTCTCGTTTTAAATTTACACTGTGGAAACAATTTGGAACCATTTAACTTAGCACATTGCGGTATTTCAAACGTCATTATTCCATGCTCAAAGATACTTTTAAATCACAAAGAAGAGATATAAAAGAGATAGGCATCCTTTCTGCAAATATCTCCGCGAACCATCCACTCTTTTTTTCCTTTTACACTTTCTTCAGCCATGCAAAAACCAATTTTCTCGCCAAATCTAGAACATCATTTCCTAATCCCTTGACACTGGACAGTACTCGACAAAAGTTTCGCAAATCCACAAATTTCGCGACTGATGAAATAAATCATAATATTTTTCTTTATCGGTATGGATAAAGTAGTGAAATAAAAGTTTTTATTTTTGATCAAGCTCGTCTCAAGAAGGGGAAAATTCTCGTGTATGTTCAAAATCAAGCGACGAAAATACTCGTTGCAATATCTAAAAATTGAAATATCGTTAAAGAACAAAGGATGACTACTATATTTATATTTATCGAAACATTTATCTACTTTCCATGAAAAATTAAAAATCTAATCAATGTTACAGTGAAACTTGAAAGCCAACTCAACTAACTTATTGCCAGAAATTTAAAACCTCCGACTCGACTAACCTAGAATGCCAAAAATAATAAGACTTCGAAGAAATCAAGAACAACTCAACTAACTTGAACACCTAGAATCCTAAAAAATAGTTGGTTTCTAGATCTCTGGAAACCGACTTGATTAATCTAAACATTCAGAACTCCAAATAGCAAGTCAATTATCCCCAAAATTCAACTTAATTCTAAAAATCAAGGATCAACACAGCTTAAACACAGAGTTCTAAAAATACTAGACGTTCAAAAATCAAGATTAACTCGGCTAATTTAGAACTTAGAACCAAAGTCAATTATCCCCAAATTAATTTAGAAATTATTAATTGTAAAAGTTAGGACCAAATCAACTAAGTTAAATACTTGTGGTTCTAAAAACGCTAGATCTCCAAATCAAGAGTGTAGGAAAAAGCCAGGTCAATTGTTCCGAAATTAATTTAGACGTTCTAAAAGTTAGAACCAAACTCGACTAACTTACACGCCTAGAATCCTAAAAACATTAAATCTCAAGACTAACTCGACTAATCTAGACATCTAGATTAATCAGATCTACAATAGATTAATTGACTAGGTAGCCTTGATTTCTGGACAGATGTAGTTGTTTTTAGGATTCTAGGTATTTAAATCAGTTGAATTGGTCTTAATTTTTGGGTGTCTTAGTTGGACTTCCAAGAATTATCATCCTCAAAATCCAACTTAATCAACTCAGACACCCAAAAATCAAGTCCAACTAATTTAAATACCGTACAACTCCTAAAAACAACTACATCTCCAGAAATCAAGGCTACCTAATCAATTAATCTATTGTAGATCTGATTAATCTAGACGTCTAGATTAATTGAGTTAGTCTTGATTTCTGGAGATTTAGTGTTTTTAAGATTCTAGGCGTGTAAGTTAGTCGAGTTTGGTTCTAACTTTTAGAACGTCTAAATTAATTCCGGGACAATTGACTTGGATTTTCAGGTCCAGATGTCTACAGTCTTGATTTGGANATTTTCAGGTCCAGATGTCTACAGTCTTGATTTGGAGATCTAGCATTTTAGAACTACAAGTATTTAACTTAGTTGATTTTGTCCTAATTTTTAGACCTGGAGATTTAATTTTTTTAAGATTCTAGACGTGTAAGTTAGTCGAGTTCTAATTTTTAGAACGTCTAAATTAATTCCGGGACAATTGACCTGGATTTTCAGGTCCAGATGTCTACAGTCTTGATTTGGAGATCTAGCGTTTTTAGAACTACAAGTATTTAACTTAGTTGATTTGGTCCCAATTTTTAGACCTGGAGATTTAATTTTTTTAAGATTCTAGGC
>NIPQ01117653.1:0-13397 GCA_002806875.1 Lepidotrigona ventralis hoosana
TTACTTTATTTGAGAAATGGAAACTTTCATTATATTACGTAGAAAAATTATTATTTTAATTATTAACACGTACATTCTTAACTATTGTTGAATATTAGAATTGTTAAGAATTACGCAGTATGAAGTTGAAGAATAAGAGCAGAAAAAGTTATATGTAATAGAAGTACAAGCATAAAATAAAATATGTATATGATTTTAACAACTTTTTACAAGTTAAATATCAAGCATTTTTTACAACTTAAATATCAACATTACAGATTACACATTAATTGTACAGATTTCTAAAATTCAGCTTTCTAAATTTTTCAATTTTCCAATTATTTCATCAAATTTGACTTCATCGTTAATAACAATTGAAACAAGCGTAAAATAAAAATAATACAAATATAATATTCAAAGAATGTAATTGTTCACATTTTTGGTTCTTGAAGCACAAAGATTGTCATCACGAAGGAACCAAGTCTCTTGTAATAGAAGTATAAATGTTACAATATATGTGTTTACAAGAAGTTATTATTTCTTTACAATAATACTCAATAAATAATCAAATAAACATATAGTAATGGAAATGACATATTGAAAATTACATACTTGAAAATGATACGTTCGACTGCTCTTCCAATCAACACATTGTATTGCGCGCGATATTGAAATTTTATATATAATTATATATTTCCTGAAATTTGAAGAAATGATTATATTTCTTAATGTTTCGTAATTTATTTCTTTTCAATTAAAGTATTAAGATTTATTTATTATTTGTTCTCAATTAAATATTTCAATATTATAATTTATATATTTGTATTGATTACAGTGGTACAACTAACCAATCACATTATTCGTAAAATTCGTTCGTTTAAAATTTTGAATTTTGTATTTGAATTAGTATAAATTTTAATAGTTTTAATTCAAAAACAATGTGACAATTTAAAGAAATATTGTAAATATTTTAAAAATGTTTTATGTAGGAAAGGATTATTACAAAGTAAAATTTATTTATAATTTTTGAATTTTTCATTAAAAGAGTATTTAAGGTTATACGTATATGTATATGCTCAAACACATATATAGGTAATGTAGCAAGGATAGTTATAGCTTATTCTTTATTTACGATACTTATACACAATATATTATACATATACAATTCAACATAAATTTTACGATATTATTATTCATAACCTAGTTAACCTTCTAATTACAACAATAAATTTTCTAGCAATTATTTTACTGTTTTCGTTTCAGAAATTAAACTGCTTGTAAAGTCATGAAAGGGAAGTTTGAAATACTTACAATCGTTTGATTCTCTATATTTATTCTTTTCTTTTTTGCATTGCCGATACTACTCCAAAAATATATGTAATAGTATGAGAAACAATATTAGTAAATTAGCACGTTTTCCATTTGGTATTGGTGTCAAGCTCCAGTTTCACCTGATCTTAAAGGCGAAAATGCGTTGGCGTCTTTTCATTATCATTATCATGCTTTCAGTAGCAAACACTATTTAATCGTGATAAATGCAGTTTTAAGCGATACGCACGCTAGATTTATTTATCGAAATATATAGGTAGCACAAGTAATAAACCAGTTCTCTCAAGAGTGCCATATAAACGGAAACGTCGTTCAATTTTACGATTAACACTTTCTAAGTGCATTCACCATTGCGATTTCAAAGTTTTTGATCCACTTTTCAATCCACTTGTAACGTATTTATACGTGTTCAATTTTCATGTAGTGATACTTCTGCCTACATCTAGTGAAGTTTGCTCGTTGCGGCATCTAGTAGTAAATCTCGTGTATCGAAATCACGTAGTTATCTATAGAGAAATTCCTCGGTAAAGTGAGACGTAAACGATTGGCGCCAAGGATCATTTTTCAGTTGGCAGTGATTTGAAACGGTGATTTGAATTGAAGTCTCGTGTTGAGGTTATCTTGTTGAAGAATTATAAAGAGATTCGAATTATGAAGAAATTAGGTAACTATGTCTCTTACATATCTTTTATTTCTTATAGAATAGAAAAAAATGTAAGTGCATTCGATCATCGACAAACTAAATGCAATTACTGATGGTGGGAAAAGCATAAAATTTCATAATATTTTATTTAAGAGAATATTCGTTTTTTTTTTTTAATAGATATGTTAGATGTGACTCAATTATTACACAAAGATAAAAATCAATTGCACTGTGCAATAAGAAATTTCCGGCGTACCGGCGACGTATGCAAGCTTACTATCACCAAGAGAACTCTTATCAGGGAGTGTCGGTGTTGTATAAAAGCACGAAGTGACTTGTTAATGTAGTAATAGCCCAAAGCGAGACTGAAGTGCTCTAGTGAATGTACGTGGGCCGAGAAAGACCACTCTATTTTTTCGCATTGTTGGCGCAAGTAGTTTGTTAACGGTGGACGTCGGCGATGTTATCTTCAGACTTTAACGAGGAGTAAGTAATACTTACGATCTTTCTAAGCGGCTTGCCCTCAATGATTTCCGCGTTACAAATTATGTACCAGGGATTTTGTGAGCCACGGCAACACGATCTTTCTCTTTCGTGATGTCCTGTTTGTCGATCGCGATGCACAGGAAAATTGGTCTCGTTAGGTCGGTTTATGATTTGGCACAGTAGGTCGGCGTTGAAAACCTTGATCATGTCGCAAATTATGCTTTGGCGTGCATGATAAAAAAAAAAATACATAGCTGTGATAAATGATATTCTATTTGTTTTCTTTTGAAGAATTTTCTGAAACAACTTTCTCTTCTTCCTTTATATGTGAAGTAGGTAACACATTCATTATTACTTGCCGATTGAAATGTGACAGACTACGAAAGATTACGATTCATTCCCGACGAGTATTCAATTGTTAATCATATATAAAATTCCTCTATGTTATTATTGTCTTATTATGTGGAACGAAATTCTAAAACAGGGACAGTATTTTTAAAATACGTTTTAAAGGAAACATCTGCTCATGTAATAACTCATACATATATAATGAATTATAAATAAGTAATAATTATAAATAAGTAAAATTAGTAAGTAATTATAAATTATAAATAAGTAAATTAGTAATAAGTAAATAAATAATAATTATAAATAAGTAAAATGTAATAGGTTTAATTTTGTGGCTATGTAAAAACGATATAATGAAACTTAATGCGACAAATAATCATTTCTGAATACGTAATCGATTCCACTTAATAGTAGTCGATTTACAAGCAAAAAAGTGAATGTACATATACAAAAGTGATGGATATTTCAAGTAATGTTTGAGTAAAATCAACACCATTTTTAACTATAACAGAAAATTCTTATTATTAGCATGGATGAGTTTTCATTAAAAAAAGTTATTCTCCAATTAAATTATTCAAAAGGAATAACTAAAGAGTTTAACAATTGTCGTACTATCTATGTGCAATATGATTAAACGTTCGAGACTTAATACTTGGCAGTCAAAGTATGATTGCTAGGATCAGTTCATCATTTACTCCATTGCAAATGAAGGTAGTCATTTATAAAATTTTACGAGAAAAGCTACAACAGCTAGAAATCAACTAATCGAACAATTAATGATTAGTAGTAAATGCTAGGTACAAATTGAATAAATGAAAAGTTGTTTAAAAACGAATTCATCAAAAAAATTACAGGAAGTATTATCTCTTGGGAAATTCTTCCTATATTTACGCGAAATTTATTATTATTTTCTTTTTAAACATTTTAGAAAATTTCTGAATCAATAATTCTTCGAATCTCTGTTTTCTTCGAATTTTATAAAAAATTTCAATTACGTTAAAAACCTGAATTTCTCTACAATTTCTATTTCAATTTTCATCGATTTTCTTCCAATTTCTTATTGCAAATCAAATACTTCCCCGCAGCTTCCTCGCGTTTACTTCCACGTTTCCGAATTCTCTAATGATTCAGCAATTTCTTCAGCACCGTCGGTTTTCATTCGTCGAAAAATCGTTCGTGCCTGATCGTCGAACCGCGAATAACGACAGGTTCGATGCACTTGAGTGCAACGGCCTTTGTCGTAATCGTAAATGCACTCTCTCCGTACGTTTGTAGTGGCTGTTGGCCCCTTTTCCCCGTGGAATCGCGAATCGTATCGCTGTTCTATCGCTTTCGGTCTCTGGCAACAATCGTCCGAAAAGGAGACAAACGCGCGAAGTTTCGCTGAACGCGCGGAACCTGGTTTCGTTTCTAGATAGTCGGTGCTTTCGTTTCAATCGACTCTGTGAGAACGTGAACCGCGATATGGCACAAGGACATTATGCTATACTGACCTCGTGTTCGTGTGACCCGAGCCGAGTGACTCGCAAAACCTACGTAATATATATTCATACTAGACCGATGATGGAATTCCTTCGTTCTATAATATGATTAATAAAACACATTATCTGTTCCGTGGTATCTTATAGGAGTGGCGATTCGAATGAGTGATGACGTGCCATGGGGAATTATTGTTTAATACCAAGTAGAGGAATGTATGCACGCATTATCAATTCCACGAAGGTGAAACAATTGAATTTTACGAGTTTTATAATGTCGTAGGCGCTTAACGTAAGATAAATTGGAAGACTATACACACATAGGTGTGGCTAGTTCTAGCTTAACTTTCTTATTTAAACTTTATTGATTGCTGAAATGATAAATTCCTTCGTGTTGCTTAGTTATTGCGATTTCTGCGTTGAATTCGAAGTGAAAGTTCGAATTTTCTTCGAATTTTAATTGAAGTTTCTTTTAAATCGAAGCACTAATACTTTTTAATACTTAGACAAATTTTGACGTGTGTTATAATATAAAAAATAATTATATTAAGTAACAAATTTAATATAGCATAACAGTTTCTGCACCATATTTTATTTTCGTCTCTGATATTCGAAGAATATAGTTTTCGAGCCTTTTATTAGGCTTGTCCGCTCTAAAAACAATGCGAGAGCCAATTAAACTCGTTTAAGCTGTAAATGTGTATTATGCAAGAATTGACAGAAGGTCGCTGTATTTTATGAATAGCCTGCCATAACGATGAGCTATTTTTCGAGGCGTGCGTAAAGTAAATGCAACGCGTCTGAAATATTAACAAAACATAAGGAACATTTGTTTGAACATTTGTGTTTAAATATGTATTTAATTACAATGTTGTCTCCTCTATTTTCAGCAACGACAGTTTGCAGCATTGCTGGGTGGATGTACTAGAAGAATTTAGCCTGCCGTAAGTTTGTTATAAATCAATTTATTTTTACGTTATTGACGATGCGTTAAACATAAGTCGAAAGAAGGCAAGTTCTTGATAAGATAACAGAATGCATATTTTCAAGAATTGTAAAGATAAGCAATATATTGCACTACATTATCAACGAGGGAGGGCCAATTATGACTAATCTTGTAGTTGCAGAAGATATTTTAATACTCAGCGAATTATCTGTCATTTCTACAATACCCGATTCGTCATTATTTGTCGTAGTATTCGTCAAAGTCTTGTTTCAAACAGGAATACAGCTCTACTGATGCATCTTGTTAACAGTGAATATCTTCACACGCACGAAACGTGTGTGTATGTATGTGTAAGTATCTAGAAACATTTGGCACAACGCTCCACGTATACAAAAGCATTCTTCGAACGTTTCTGCTAACGCGTTCACCTTTCGCATATTTATTTGTACTGTATTGTGCAACTTTCACTGATAACGAGAGCGACATTCCAAAAGCGACGTCTTCTGAATATTTAGAGGGCACACGAGATTCCGTGTCGGAGTAGTCGCGCATGTGGACAGTTACACGAGCGGATCGTTCTGCGAATGGATGTGCATACGCTTCGGTTTTCTGCTCATTTTTCTCGTCGTGGCAGCCTTGCCGCTGACATGCACAATTTTAACGACTCCTTTTGACACGAGCCCCGTCGCGCACCGTGCAAATAATTAAGCGAAGTGTGGTTAACGACAGTGGCCTGCTCCTTTGCTGAAATACACGGTGACTGGCTGCCGGCGTGCAAAGAAGCTGAATCGTAATAGGATATTGTCCCCGACAGCAGTAAGTTTTCCTTCTTTTATTTGCATACCTTTCCTTCCCGAGCTATTGTATATATAATGGTTGTATGGTTGTATTGCGCGTTCGTGGCGAGTCGGAGGAACAATTTTCAATTGCGGTTGGATGTCCTTGCACGGAAACACATACAACAGGAAATTTGTTATTTTCTGAATTAGGCGTGCGCGTTTTTAGAAACGCTGAAGAAACGGAAATTAGTTAATTCTGTTCTGGGAGAACGCGCAACATCGTTAGTCTTTTCCTCGTTGTTAAACCAACGTAATACAGAATAACAAGTGGTTTCTCTTGATTTCCCGAGTGTGAAAAATCATTTGTTACCAGTTGACATTCTACTCCAGTAATATGGAAATAAATAAATCCAAATAAGACTGTATTAATAATTATGTTGTTGTATGTTGAATAACTTTTTTCGTCTATATTTTCGAGATATATTTTAAGAAAGTAGGTCACAACGATTATCGATAAAGCATAGGTAACACGATAGATACATCTAAAGTAAGCGGCACAAAGTAAATAAAAATATCTGAACATTCAAGAATTCTTGTTTGAATTTTATATTAAATAAATAAGGTCTTTTTTTCTTTTTTAAGGTCGATTGTGACCTCTTTCGGATGCGCTAAATTAATAGTTCGTATTCAATTTTAATATGACAATTTACATCGCGTTACATTTACTCTCATCAACATTACGCGCAGTATGCATTCGAAACGAATTGCACTTTGCGTTTCAGTTTGTACAACGCGAGCCTATTAGAGCAAAGTGCAATGCTCCAGCACGTACGCGTTAACCCGGTTTCGGTGTCATCAGTGTCATCGACGTGACAACTAGGCCGTCGTCAGCTCGAGTTCCGTTGAGTTCCGTTTGTTATCATCGGTCTCCCTAAATATTCTCTCCTCTGGCACTCTATTTTCCCCTCTATGCACTCGCTTTTCCTCGATTTTTCGTCTCACGGATGCCGGTGCTGCTGTTGACAAAGCACGCGATATGTCGTCGTGAACTGAACCGGATGTCAGGTCGTTTGAATCTCGAAATGGACAGATTGAAAGGAATGTCTAGAATTTTCTAATTTCTTGGTATTGGTCACTTATCAGAGATTTTTAGTAGTTTTTTTTTAGTAGTCAGTCAGTTTAGTTTTTTAAATTGCAAATCAATTGCCGATTTTTATTTGAGGTCATATGGAAAAACATCTCGTTAATTTTAATATACATTTCTAGCTCTAGATATATTTTCTTGAAGTAAATTCAAGCACTGTGAATTCATTGAAATTGCAAATCAATCTAGAAGCAAATCAAGGATTTTCACATTTACAATTTTGTACACTTCTCTCTTATTATTCTTATCAGATTTATTCACGGCAATTATGTGATTTTTATTTCCCTTCCTTCCTTGTTAATTGTTTTTATCTTTCGGATTTGTTCTCAGATTAATTTTCCGGTCCTTTCGATAGATGGAAAGAGACTTTCCTCTCGTTAATATATAAGTATTGTCTATTGTAATGGAGAAAAGAAACCATGAAGAAACAATGAGATATAATAGCTATAATAGAAGGTATAATAGGATTTACTGTTTTCTGAAGATGCGAAGTATACGGTCTTAAATTCTATTGTCTCAATGCAGAGAACATCGATACGTAGAACTTTCCATCTTACGTTGAAATGAATTTGTATTTTGCTTTTCTCTTTCATTTCGTTAATTGCCGGATTGTTAATGTTCATGTATTTAGGGGAAACTTAAAAATGTCCGGCATCATTCGGACTCGGTTTATTAATAAAGTAAAATACTTTTATTAATCAAAGTGTAAAAAAATATATAGTTCAGTTTAGACGCATGTACCGCACGAAATCATTTAATTTTGCTTAATTAAATTTTTTCCTCTTATAATTACGACGAATGTTATTTATTACAAGATACCCAAACCAAAAAGTTCATTCATTATATTTCCTGTGTGAAATAAATTTCCACTTAAGTTCCATTCCTTTCGTTGCGTCCATAAAAATGTGAATTTGAACGCAAGTGCAGTCTAATAATAGTGTGTACGAACGTGCGTCATCCGTTTGATTACAATTCGTCGAGGATCGCATTACTCCACAGTCATTAAGTCGCATTTGAAGTGACTGTTCGTTTCGATCTCATTCAACCCGTCTAGTTAGCCATCGCTCGATTACCTCAATGAAGCGAAAACGCTGGAACGAAGAGGCCTACACTCTGTGCCTAATCGATTCACGTAGCTACTTTCGCAGACGACGTTTCCCAGAGCCGAAATTCGTTCGCATTATTCGATATCATCGTCTGGTCTTTGAACCGATCATTGTCCTCGCGGACGATGATACTTGCTCTTTTGAATGGATTTGAGGAATAGATTATACTGTTGGTTATGTTGGAAGTAAATACTCAATGAGTGTAAGAGTGATTTATAATTTTATAAGTTTCGTGAGATTATTAGTAAATATTAGTAAATATTTGGCTAATGGTGCAGAAAATAATACAATATTCATGTAGACAATACTACAGAATTTTAGTTTAGTGTTATGGTTTAATGGTTTCCCTCGAGTGGTAATTTTGAATGAAGAAATGATAAATTTAAAATTTAGTTATGTAGAAACACCTTCCTTAAAGGTTTGTTAGACTCGCGAAAGATTCAGTATCTACGATGGATAATCAAATAAATAGGAAGCACCATTTAGTGTAGTTTGAAGATTCTTCGATGATCGTTCAAGAAGCATCGTTATCTTTAACAAGCATCGAACGTATTATCGTGAAATGTAATAAGAGAAACGTTCTCAGTCTTGAGTGTCTATTTCTTGCGAAACACTTTATTACATAAAATAACAATTTATATTTATTTGCTGGTTCAGATTCTTTGTCCTTTACGCAACGCGCGACTCGAGTTATGATTCGAACGTTACAAGTAAAAAGCTCTAACTCGTCGATCTCTGAAAGAAGATACTTGTTGAGCAAACGGAGCTGCTATCGGCAAAAATAATAATTCGAGAATAAATTAACTTAAACTCAAGAACGATCGATTCTACAACTTTATCGCTCGTTTATACTGTCAACAATCATTTATCACATGGAAAAATTATTCTCTCAAAGACGTGACAACCACAGGGTAGATACCTGAACCAGTTAAACAGACGAGCAACGTATTATTTCAATAAATTTCCATCGGAAGTCTGTATCAATCTAACGATATCGCGGCCATAAACCTACGCGAAGCGTTCATTAGCGGTAACGAGGAAGCGCGAAAACGGTTCTCTTACAGTTCAATTTGATCGTGAGAACCTGTTACAACGATCGAATTCGCGATCGAATCGTCCAATGACAGTCGAGGCTTTCGTGAAGAATTGCGATCAGTAATCGGACGAGAAACGATCCTCGAGGTTAGAAACCGGTCTCAAGCATCGCGTCGGGCTCCAAGGGGAACGCAACGATCGCGCGATCGATTATCCCAAACACGGTCGTCTTTCCGCGAGACTTTTTCGCGAAAGTGAAATTTAGTCGCCAGCTACTAGAGACAGGTTCTCGTTCATCTCGTTCATGTGCTGGCGGCCGCGACGTGTCGATTTCACGCCCATGAAAAACGCGTTTCGCAAGGCAATGGGACGAGAATCGGGTCGTCGAAGGGAAAACAAGGTGTTCACGGTGATCGTAATATATCGAAACGTCTCGTTTCGCGAACGCTGGATACGCGGAGCGGTTTTTCGCGCGTTCGTGTTACTCGCTGGTTGCGCAACACCGGTATCAGGTGTGTTGCCGATCTTCTTGTTTCCCCTGGAGAAGTGTCGATCTGAATTTAGTCCGAGGAACGAGTTATGTGTACTTGAAATAACTTGCCGATCCAGTTCCTCTTTTCACTTTGTTTTGTTAGCGGATCGTGGCCGGTTTCTGCTTCAATTCTTGTTCCTTTATTTGCTGATTTTAGTAACCTAGTAATCGACGAAGGAAATATAAACGTAAGATGATCGGTTTCAGAAGAAGTCATCAAACGAATCAATTCGTATCTCCTTGCTAATCTAACTGATGTTAATTAGCTTTTTGTTGAAACTCGAAGTAAGCAGATTTCAATCATATATTAAGCCATTCTTTTTTGAAGTAATCGCTTGTATTTCATTTCAAATTTTTATTAATTATAAAAATTTAGATACATTTTTAAATCGTTTAAATATAGTCTGCATGATATTTTTAAACTTTAATTATTATATATATCTTTGATTATTTTCTAATATAATTTTCAGACTGTGCAAGTAAAGTATACGTATATATATGTATTTCTGAAAAAATATGCGGAAAAAATATCTACAATCATGTGATGAAATTATATTTTTATTCTTTGTTAAAACCATAGAAAATCCGAATTCAGTTTGAATAATAGTTTTTAAATCGAATAAGAAAAGAGCTGTAGTCGATTTTTCAATTTGTTCGTATGCTTGTATCATTTAGTTATTCTAAATATGTGAGCATCTGAAATCTTTAATTCAGTCAACAACTTGCAACAAACAATTAAATGCTTTAATTGGAACAAATCGAACGAAATGAAAGAAAAAAGTATAATTAAGGATCAGCGAATCTTTCAAACTATTAACTTTCTACACGTTTTCTGAAGAAAAAAGAAACAATTCAACTCCATCAAAAATTATGCAACGAATTGAATATCAGTTTTAATCTACTTGATTTTAGTTTTTTTCAATAGACTTAATTTAGATTTTCAAGATTTTAGTCGAGATTGACATTTTCTAATTGGATTTAAAATTAAATATGCAGATAATTTCCACGGTGTACGAACACTTTTAATTGGAGAAAATTTTACTTGCATTGTTCGAGTGATAGACGTTTCACTGAAGTATCACAACTTTTATTTTCAAAAATACGCAAAAGTTTAAATCATTTTCACTTACTTTTTTTCTAAAAATATTATAGTACAGCTTGTACAGCTCAGATATATTTTATTGAAAGGATCATTATTAAGATAATCACTAATGCATACGTGTGTCTTTAAAATCATGCGCTTCAAGTTTTTATCATTAAATAAACAAATTTTCTCATCTCAAATTCTTATTACAGTAACAATGACAACTGAATTGATTTTTTAAAGATTGAAACAGTCGAAATCCACTTTGTTGAAAAATTTCGATGAAAATTATGTCGTCAAATATTAGCACTTGAATGTCAGTATCGATCAATAGAAGTTGGCTACGCAGCTCTATGGCCGTCTATGCGCTTCGCCGTTGTTACCTCGACTTCCGGTTCGTTTTCGATGCAGCGCACGACGCATCGTCGTATTGGCATTAATTTTGCTATCGACGGTAAATCAGGTCATTGTCTTCATCGTTGCGGAATATCAACGTGATGGCGTGTTACACGCGGTTTATCCGGTTGACCACTGAGAAACCTGGTACAGTCCGATGACGAAGCTGGAATCACGGCGGAACGTCCGGAAGGAAATTGAATTAAGCGCGATCATCATACCTGCGTCACGTAAGGTCGATCGTTTCCCCGCTGCGTTCAAACCTGCCGTTTCACTCCACTCCTGTCGGGTCAAGTTTCCAAGGTCACGTGAAAGTACAGCCATCGCTACTTGTCTACGATCGACCGAGCAACTTGCTGCGAACTGTTTTACGAGACAATCGATGAAAGCCCGATCAATTCAATTTTCACCAGTGTCACTGACAATGAGCGATTCGTCAGCGATTGAATATTCGTTGAAAGTGTTTGTCGAAATGGAATGTGTATTTCACGGTTGGTTTAGGTTAGCTTATATATATATTATAACATATTGATTATTGAGTTGTTACCTAACTATTCGAAGTTTTTAAATTCGTCGACAAATTCTGTAAAAATATTCGAAATATTCCTACTCTCTGCTAATCTCGCTCCATTTTTTAATTCGGAAAGTATAATCGCTATTGATACGTGTAATTTTTCTTTATTAAATTTCATTGAAATAAAAGGCCTTTCCGTCTATCGGGACGGGATCTAACATGATTGACACAGACAAGAATTCAAAGACCGATAGCAGGATTGAAGCAAGATTCTTGCTTCACGCATCAAATCTTTATCTCGTGCCACGTATCTAAACACAAATTCAAAGAACACGCAGCAAGTCACACTATGTTCACGGACTGAATCGGTAGAAATCTCTCCCTTTCTAAATTTTCCTAGCTGGTTGGTGTACATCACGGTGCACGCGTTTCCCATCATGCGCTCGTATTCTCGAAAACGACGCTAGGGTGGGAAAGCGGGGCACAACACAGGGGTCCGTAGACATTTGTTTCTCAGGTTGCCGCGGATTCTCAAAGCGCTCGTTAATTCAACGCCCCGCCGCGATTTCCGCCGGCACTCCGTGATTCCTGCGTTCGATCATATCGGCGTAACACGCCCTTTGCAATTAAGCTTATCGTCGATCCTTATCGCAGTTAATAATTAATAATACTCCGCTCGAGTCCGCGGGTTGCCACGTCCTTACCGATTTCTTCGGTTTCATCGCGCGACGTCGCGCCGCTCGTTGACCATGAAATTGGCCACGCAAAAGGGGGCAGACTGCCTCGTAAGACGAGGCGATCGTTCAACGACACCGTGGTGCGAACGATCGCGTGGTTCTCTAATTATGGTTCAGCCAGCCATGGGATCGCTCGCGATTAATAAATAACCACGTTGGAAAGCGTCGGATCTTTAAAACGAAATTCTCAACGAACCTCGAAGTTCTGTGGCAATGCAGGTACACATTTCGAGGGCGAGAGTTACCTCGCGTCCTTAATGCAGGGGATCTCAGGTTTGTGCGAATGCACAAAGATTCTCATTTCTAATATTACTTTCCAGTTTCATGTACTATCAGATTTTTACGCGCGAATAATTTTAATAAAGAAATTTTTCCGTTCAAAAATTCCCTTTTAATGAAATTCTAAATCCGATCAGATATTATCGATCGAATACGTACTCGATTACCTACATGGTTAAAGTTTCGTTCGTTATAAGCATTGAACTTTGCAAAACACTCGCAACTCTCTTACGAGTTACCGCATTGTTTTTAAAATAAGCGATTTCCATTGCAATTTGCACATAAACTCGATTACCTACATGGTTAAAGTTTCGTTCGTTATAAGCATTGAACTTTGCAAAACACTCGCAACTCTCTTACGAGTTACCGCATTGTTTTTAAAATAAGCGATTTCCATTGCAATTTGCACATAAGAGCGCAATGGAAGAAGAAAAAGATCGTGCAATCGCAGAAAATTTGTTACGTCGTTCGCAGAATTAACGATATACAACGTTGTCCGTTTCTTGATAATCGCATACAGTTGGTAAACAATCGCATACTTTCTCCGTCGTCATCGAAGGATTTATGGGAGAAAATAAAAAA
>NIPQ01117676.1:0-13268 GCA_002806875.1 Lepidotrigona ventralis hoosana
TTCGTCGCTTTAGAGGCACTCTGGAGGTGCTTGATCCTTCTTAGTTTGATAAGATCGTGGTAGGATAGGTCAGAATCCTCTGACACGTGTACTAATTTATTAGCTGTTGTGACGTTGGTGGATCGAGAAGATGGCAAGTTCCACCTCGTTATATTTCTTGCATTGAAAGAAAAATTATTCCCCGATTAGGGGGAGAGAGAGAAAGAGAGAGAGAGGGAGAGGGGTTTTGTTCGTCGTTTTGGTTCTCTTTCTCCAAAGATGGCAAGTTCCACCTCGTTATATTTCTTGCATTGAAAGAAAAATTATTCCCCGATTAGGGGGAGAGAGAGAAAGAGAGAGAGAGGGAGAGGGGTTTTGTTCGTCGTTTTGGTTCTCTTTCTCCAGAGAAGAATCAAGTCGCCGCTTTCGTGCGATTTTTTCGTGCAATCGGCAAGAAAGTAGGTAGCCATTATGTCGAATTAGTATTGTGATTGTGTAACCGACGTGATGTGACTCCATTATAAAGTGTGCTCGCGCGTGTCGCATTATGTCAACGAAATACCATTCAATATGATCGCCGGCTCCCTTTCCCTGTCTTTCGTTCATTGCCAGCGTGCCCCGACATTTGGCGCTCATTGACATTGAATTCGCGGTGCTACGCATCGACTGTCAGAAAGAAAAGGAACGTTGGAAAAGTTGAACACGTACGCGCAGCGAACCTGTTTCCTTTCTTTAATCTCGATATTCACCGACAAGTATTCCGCGACACAGACGAGAGTGTAAAACACAGAAGGGGCGATGAAATTTCCGTAGGAAAAATTCCGTCGACTTAATTTTTTTTTTGAGGAATGATGACTCGCGATCTTCTTCCATCTGCCACAGAGATCGTAGATTCTTGGTAAAATAGTTTGAAGAAAGATCGAGGCATCGAAAGGCCCGTTGAAGGAAAGAAGGCGAAAGAGTGCTGTTGGAAGCGGAAACGGGGCGCGGTAGCAGAGCGATATTCGGCTCGCCTAGGATCCAGCCGACGCCGTCATACAATTTATTGGTAAACTTTGCTAGCTTGTTAGAGGGTTACGTGCGCTGGGATAAGAAATATCTAGAGTGGTATCCAGAGCCTAGCATCGTCGGGAGGGCGACTTCCTCTCTTGCTCCACCTCTTCTTCTCTATCCGCCGCCATTCGTGTTACCAACATTCTTTGTTGCTGTGTGCAAGCAGCACCGCAGACAGTATACCTGGAGCAGCTAGCAGCAGCAGCAGCAGCAACAGCAGCACCGGCGGCAGCAGCCCCCTTGGCTGGCTGTAGGGTTAGAATACCAGAGTTGCCTCCATCGGGCCACTGGTCTGCACCACTGGCTTCGACGCTCTGCCAACCACCGGCACAACCTCCGCCGTCCTCTTGCTTCCCCCGCCCCTCCCTGTCTCTTTCTCTTTCTCGTTCTCTTCGCACAGGCGAACCTTCTGCTCTCTTGGCGGACTCGCTGCCAAGAATATGAATATCAACACCCGTTAGCCTGCGGATACGCGCCCGATTTCTACCCGGCTTGCCTTCGCGCCTTTTATTAAAGGTGATCCGGATCCGGTGGTGAAGAGAGCAAGGAAGACAAAAAGAGAGAAAGAGAGATAGCGGAGCTAGAGTTTGTTTATTGGTAGATTGGATCAACCATTCTCTCTGGTGAAAATCTTCTATTTTTGGATTTCGCTGAATATCGAAGTTTCCAAGTTGCTGGATTCATTTCAGACTAAATGAGAAACTTAAGTTTCGAAAAAAGGAGGAAGAGAATTTAGACTCCCTTTTAAACAAATTATAAATGGATTTTGCCGATTTTCGATAGAAAATTACAGAAATGATGACAAATATAAAATGAAACAGCTTCGAAAACTAGAAGCTATCAACGCGAGAGCACAGATAGTTTGTTACTAGAGCAGTTGGATTAAGAGGATTCGATAGGTTTAAGGGAATGAAGAGGTTTTGAACTAGATGATTGGGTTGGATTGAAGTTTCGAACTGCAAGTGGAGTTTTGAGTTTAGATGGTCTTCTTGAAAGGTGCAAAGAATTTTTTTAATAATCGAGCTAAATTAAATTCTGTATATAGAGGATGATATAAATGTAAAATACTTATTTTACACGCATTTTTTTTTTTTCTTTATTTCATTTTATTTTCTTTCAAACTACTCGTAGTGGCAGTTTTGATGTACCACTAACAAGATAGTATAGTTACTGCATGCATCGTGTAAAATTTCATTTCTTTCTCTTGACATCGCCACTCGGATTCGTAACGAGTCTCTTGGAGAATTAGAATCGCTGCCACAAAATTTGAAATTACCAATTACGTCACGAGATATTTTCGAACAACGCCGTTTAACAGATTATCGTATTAGCAGCTGCAATGCGGCAGTATTTTGCGAGAGAAACGAAGCGCGGATATGCAGGACTATCTTTGTGTATAGCAGCTAAAGCGACGTACGTATACCTATGTACAGATGCACAAAGAGAAAGAGAAAGATAGATTTATATATCTACGTGTATAGCACGTTGTAAAGTTGCGTTGTACGAACAAGAATTTTTTACAAAAATGCCAAATATCAAACGACGAATCTTTGATATCATTCTTTTATTCTACACGTGAGCGTAGAAATTCTTTTCGGCTATTTCTCCGATAAAAAGCTAGAGCTTGTTGAAATGTAAAACTTCGAACACACAACGCGTTCAATTTTCCACAAAAAAAGAAAAGAATATTTTTTTCGTTAATTCTTATTTCTCTAATTGACCTGAATCTCTGAAACACCTTATATATGTACACAAAGACCGGGGGTGGAGGGGGAGAAGGTTGAAATTCCCTCGGAATTTCGCTGCCAGCAGCGAATTCTCTGTGCGCGCTTTTCTATTCCTATATGTGTGCGTTTACTTCTGCTGTGCGCATCGTACATATACATGTACAATACGTAACGAACGAGGCAGAGAAGGAGGTGAAAAGTGGGAAGGCGAGGGGGAGGAACGAGAGAAACGGTGCCGGGGACAACAATCATAACAATCTAGTTAAACGTTATAAGGATATCTCGCGCTAAGAGGCGTGCCAAGCGTTGCATAAAATCAAATTGTACGCCGAGCCGAGAAGTTATTGTCGTTTCTCATCCTCCGCTCAGTTTTCGTCGCCGAAAATTCAGCCGTTGGATCTCTACCTCTTGGAGTTTCCCTCTTCTTGCGCCCTCCTTCTCCTCTACCCCCTTTCTTCGTCTCTTCCTTCCGCGACAACCGTCCTCCTTAACAGTTTCATCGGCGTCTTTTTCTTTGGAATTGGTTTTTTCTTTTTTTCTTTTTTTTTTTTCTTGAAATTCGAGTCTTTCTCCTCTTGCTCTCGTATCACGGGAGCGAACCTTTTCACGTCGCGGATTTTTTGCGAAGCGTAGACTCAAGCGTAAACTGTCAAGCAGTGGTTCCACCTCGTTTCGTTGATCCCAAATTGTTCGCGAAATCGAGACAGATTTCCAGGAAGATCGAATCACCAATTTTGCCCTTAAGAGGACCAAATTTTTGCAGATTTATTTTTTACTGCTCGTTCTTCGTCCTCTATCAATCTCTTCTTCGTTCTACCTCATTCAAAAACATCGAGAGAGATTCTGTTTCTCGGCACGATCTCCAGAACAGACATATCACAAGAATGGCGATATTGGTTTCTCAAACAGCAGACACTTAAGACGTTCGTCGAAATCGAATTCCATCGTCGTGACGCTCGTCCCCCGTGGAACGAACAAGCGAATTCATAATGAGACTTTCTATTCCGTCAACGATATCGGATAATTGCGTCTCTACTGTCGATCTTCGAAATAAGGTAATGGAGAACGTCACGAAATCGGCTTGAGGGGTTAAATTGAAATTGAAATCACTCGAAATTACTTGCAGTCTCGAGGACTATCGAGAAGCTTGATACTTCCCCCCCCCCTCTCTCTCTCTTTCTCTTTCTGCCCTTGGAATCGAACATTACTCGACGCTCGAAACAATCCGTTTCGTTCGATTCACTACTACAAGCAAGAGGTTTCATTCTTTCTCCATTCTTTTTCCACACGCTATTATTTTGAATCGCTGTTACGTGCTAAATGCGTAATTTAACACATTGATTGTCACGCGAATTTTATCCGTATTTTCTAATTTGCTTTGATCAAGTTCCAAGGCCACCGCGAGCGTGTTAATTAATAACTCGAAAAAGATGGCACTTTTTCTCTGAGCTTTGACACGATGTTACGGAAGAATTTAACCCTTTCGGTACGAGCGCCGGATATATTCGGCATCCATCAGATGACCTGTGTGTACTTATATAATTCTAGTGTTACTTGTATAATTAACAGAATTTAATATAAATGTCTAATTAACAGAATTTAATATAAAACTAACGACATTTGTTAGAAGAAACATTGTTTTATTAAGCACAGTTCTTATTTAACGCCAAGGAAAATCTTTATACACAAGAGAACTGACCACGCGTTCTCGTACAGCGGATGTATCACGGCGAACGTATCAGAGCGCTCGTATCGAAAGGGTTAAGGGTGTGTAGTATTCGCTAAAGCGCACGAAATTTGTCCAGTTGACGAAGATCTGTGAATCAATGCTTATCGGTAGTAATTTACGATTTTCCGCTCTGGTAACTCGAAGAAAGTGACTCGCCTTCCATTCGTTGAACTGTACACGCACAAGCTTACTTTGAAGAATACTCCTCTCATCGGATAATTTCTTTATATCCAAATATATCCAAGAATTGCCTGATCATCGTCAGATTCTCATGTATCACGGAGTGGATGTCGTCGACAACAACGAGTCCGTAGAAAAAAGCCGCTTGTTACAGTTGACTCACAATCAGATAGAGTACAATGTCTCAGCACGTTCTGCAGCCTGACAAAGAGAGAAGCGAACAAGAGCGTGCGAGCTAGAAGTGAGCTAGACTTCACCTCCGCGACGATCGAGAAGGAAAGTGGTCGGTTCGATCGGTCGATTTGTTCATCAACCGGATCGTCACGGTGGGGTATCAGAAAGATGCTAGATAGAGAACGGTTTGGGCAAGGAGAAAGGGGTCGAAGGGACTCGGTCCTTTTAATTATAAAGGCCACTGGCGATAATTGTCGTGTAGTTGGACCAACATTGTGACTGCATGTTTTCCCGCCACGCCCATCCCGGTGTTCGTCGCAGCAGGCCAGCCTTTTCTTCGTGTTTACTCTGCCTCCGTGGGACTATGCCTGCTCGGATCTTTATTAACCGTACCGGAATCCCGATTCGAAGATCCATCCCGCTCGATTCGAAACGAAACTTTTTAATGGCGCGTCCATCTTCCGTGAGAACCAATGTGTAGTTGGATTAATTGCTCCTGATTGCAACTACTTTTGCCGATTTTTATGCGCAATTAATTTTATAAAAAACGCGAGTCAATCTGGACTTGACTCTGCATTTGGAAGGTACCCCGTCGATTTTGCCTCGAAAGAGAGAAGAAAAGAAAAGGAAAGGAAAGTAGAGAGAGAGGCAGAGTAGGTAAAAGAAGAAAGGGACGAATGTCTTTCCCTGTTCGTGGAAACTCGATAGCCAAAATATTGGATTTCGATGGAAAAGGGGCTTTTCGATGGACGCGCGATGGTTGCTTTTAAATCGAGGATGCGAGAAGTCGCGGAACAAAGAGGGTGAGACTCTTTTCACCCTCTTCATCGTCTGTGTCCTTCCTTTATTTCTCACACGCGTCCCTCTCCTTATTTCTTTCTTCGTAGCTAGGCTCCCTTGCGAATTACGCAAGAAATCCCGCGGCGAGGCCCGATTCTAATCGATTCTTTGACTCCGACACGCTTTAACTCTGCCCCGCGGGCATTCCCTAACGAAGACGTTGCCCTTTCTTCTTCCCTCTGTCGATACGTAGTTTTTTTTCTTTTTTATTTTCCTTTTCGCACGAAGTTTCCTCTTTCGGGCGATTTATCCCGCGACACACACTGTGGGAATTTCGGTAATTTTCTACGTACTCGGTGTTGCTTGAGTTCGGTATTTGGCAAATTATATTCCGTAGTCTGCGGCGAAACAATTTTTTCATGCGTAAATCATCCACGTGAAAGATGTTTAAAGTTAATAGTTACACGGTAACGCGTAATTGGATGGTTCTATATCCTTGTTTCTTCTTCAAAGGATAAGGACACGTAGAACGATAGTACAGGAGGAAATTTGAACACGTTCTAGTATAATAAATGACACACGGGAAGTTGAAGTGTTGTTTGGCCAGAGCGTATTTTCACTGGTGGCCGGTGTGAAAAAGCTTGGATAAGTACGTTGGTCCCGTCAGCGGGACAGAGAATAAGAAAAGTGGGAAAGCAGGGGAAAACGTGGAAATCTGCGACGCGACACTTCCGGGGGCGCAGCGGGGTCACTCGGCATGGCCCATTGAAAGTTGACCAAACGCCACAATGTAATTCAGTCTAGGGTCATCGTGTAACGTGCTAACGTGCGCTAATGCGCCCTTAACGAACCCCTTAATCCAATTTCGTGCAAAGTAACGAAATTATGTGGCAGCGAACCGGAAGCTGCGGCCGGCTTACTGGCCACGCTTTCTCCTCGTCTCCTGCTTCGAGTGTTCCTCATTCGACAATGGTCGTCGTTTTACTCCTTGTGTTTTTTCTACTTTTTTTTTTTTGCTTCTTTTTCCTTTCTCTCATAAAAGCTCATTCGTTCGCGTTAACAGAGCTTTGGAAGGATATTTTGCACGTTGAAAGAGAAGATGTTTTGATCTTTTTCTTTTTCAAGTGTATCAGTTAGAGCTGGCACGGCACGTTTCAGTCTTCGTTTGCTGTGTCATTTTTACTCGTCTGCCCCGTCGTAAACTCATCGTGACTATTGTCGAAGAACTGTCATCGAAAGACTCTATCCGGCGTTGCAATATTCGAGCGAATCGAAATTATCAGTGGTATCTTGCGAGATAAAGTCTGCCGGATCTGTTTAACAGTCATGGGGTTCGACCCATATGTGCCCTAGGACGCCACCAAGGAGGATTGTCATCAGGGAGATCCGTTATCTCGGTGGTACTCGTTTCTATGTGACGTTCCATCTCTTTCTCTGTCTCTCTCTCCCTCTCTCTCTCTCTCCCTCTCTCTCTCTCTCTTTCTCTCATATGTGGAATTCCCTCTTCCTTTATGGTCTGCTCGTGTGATAATAGAGATGTCATTCTGTCTGTGCTTTGACAACCCCATAACACAGGCGTTAGCGTAGCTCGTCTGAAACTGTAGCACGCCACGTTCCCTAGGGATCTTTGAAAACTGTCGTTGCACGCTGCGGTTTCGCGCTTCGCCCTTTAGATCCTCCGTTACAAAGTTGTTAACTAACGTTAGAATCTAACGAGAGTGCCATCCCGTAGACGAGCGAAAAGCTTTCGTTTTCTAATTGTAAAAATTGTAGAATTTTCCTGGAAGCAAAAAAAATAGATCTTTCGATCTAGATTTTATATGAAACAATTGTGCAACAATCTGCTCCGTGAGGCGTGGCGAACGGAATTAACCGTAGAGAGAGAAGTTTCACGCGCGAGAGAAATAGTGGAAGAAGTGCACTCGACGACTTTGACGGACCAACAAAGAAGAAAAATGACTGAACACGAGTAACACGAGCTCAGCCATCGTATGACGATTCACCCCGTCGAGTGTTGAGGATCCGATAAGGCGGCTTTTAAAGTCCTTTAAAAAGCAATACATCGCCGAGGCGACGGAGGGAGAAAAGAGAGAAAGAACTCTCAATAAATATCTCATGGATCCTGCCGGCACGTGACTCCCTTATCCTGTCATCTTAAATACTCGGCTGCGCGTGTCGGTCATTCCGATCGTCGCATTAACTCGTACAAATACAGACGGGGCGATTTAAAATTGCTAAAATCACACGACGTTCGTATGAAATCTCCATCGTGTGATTTGCTGGAACTTACATTACATTACGAGAGACTTGAAGACACGCTGTGATATTTTGACATTAGTCAAATCCAGAAACCAGTCTGAAGACTGATCGTATAATATAGAAATTAGGTAGGAGACACTTGCTGTAAGCATATTTAATAAGAAATTCGTACACAGCGTGAATAACCATCTTGAAAATTATGGGATCAGTGAGTGGAAGCTCGCAGTATCGCAGCAAGATAAGCCAGGAAAAATCTATAACTAAACAACCCTATAAAGTTTCGCCGATATCTCTGCCAATATCCACATCATCCCAAACACAATTTCAACTTGCTATATTTCAAAAAAAGTTTGAATGCATCGTCTATACAGAGTGTCCCAGTAGTTGACACGTTTGACGAGTAAAAACGAAGAAATGCTTCTAGTTGGGGAACTATCGAATGAAAAGTCAATTTCGTCGTAACTTTTCCATAAAACATCGACGAGTCACTTTCTTACACTCGCTCGTAAAATTCGTCGGTATCGTTTCGTGGAAAAATCCTGGCTCACTGTGTGCATATAGGTACCTGTGTTCTCCACGTATGTACGATATGCGTGTATGTATACATGCTATAGAAAGAGAGAGAGAGAGAGAGAGAGAGAGAGAGAGGCGAACGACGATATTACAAAATTATCGGTATACGTCAATGTTATCGGTGTGCTAGGCGTGCAGAACGGAGCACGTAGATACACGGCGCGATATGCTCGGCTGGTATAATAGAGCCGATCGGGGCCCCTACGTGAAATGCAAGTTCCCCATAGAATAGATTTCCCTCGTGCAGGTCTCCGGTGTCCGAGATAATGCGATAACCAGGTTTACTACACGACTACCGTCGCCGTGCGTACTCGCCAGCCGATCGATTGATGCCCGGCTACCCGCTGCAAATAAATCGTCCGACCACGGCAAAAAGTCCACCGATCTGCCGACGACGCCGCTGCCGCCGCCGCCGCCAATTTCACCGGTCTACGTGCAAACCAATTGAAAGTGAAAATACGCAGATATCCAGATCGCGTTTTAGAGCTTTGGAATTTTATTCGAAAACAACAGGCTGGCAGACACCCTTTTGCGAATATGTATATATGTATCTTCATATTGTCGGAATTCGGAGAAATCATTTAGGTATGTCAGCGTCACAGTGCGAGAATGTACACAATAATCAAACTGATTCCTTCCGTTCGTTCATAGGGCATACGAACGCTTTTTTCATGGCGCACGTTCCTGAGAACGTTTGACCGGTGATTGCAGGGTGAATTTCTCGTGAGTTTGCTGCATTGTCGCGAAAGAATAAGGGAGGAGGTGCTGCGGCCGTGAGGGGTGCCAGTTATTTTTCCCGGGACTCCTTGGCCCCCTCAGAGGGGCAGAGCCCGGTTCTTCCTGTGAAGATTTCAAATTACAGGGTTGAGAAACGGCGCCCCCGTCGTGGCTCGCCCTCCGCAGGGGGCATCACGAAAACTTGCACGGGGACACCCTGCCTCGACGTCACTCGGCGCGCGTGATTTTTTGTTCCACGCTTTTCTCTTGGCATATCTTCCGCTCCACTTGCCGATATTATCGACACGGCCACCCGATCGTGGGTACGCGCACCGTTCCTCTAAGAACTATTCCCGCCAATAACAACCTCCTTCCCGATCTCCGCGATCTCTCCGATCTCTGTCAGAAAATCTTCGTTCACTTCATTCCCTTTCTCGAATTATGGCGAATACAGGACGTCCGTCGAGTGACAGAGAATCAAAAGTTCTTCTTCGAAAATTCGAAAGCTGTAATTAAGCGTGTAATTTACGATCGTCGATCGAAATTATCAGTTCGAGAAGAAAAAAGTCTGTCCAAATCTGTCGATTGGAATTTTTTGTATCGTGACTGTGTACACGACTGTGCAGAAACACGACGACCAAAGAAGGGTTGAATGTCGTCTGGTGCTGGCAATGGTTAAACGGGGGTGTTTAAAAGAGAAGGAATTTTCTTTGTGCACGGGGGCCACTGGTAGACTGTCGGCCGCTGGTAGCGTGGAGAAGACGAAGAGACGTATTATTAACCGGGCGAGGAGCGGCAATAACACGCGACACATCGGCTCGGGGACCAAGGCGAGACGACGAGCAGTCGAGTGAAAATCACACTGGGGGACCAGACACGCGTGTCCCTTTGACGACCATCTCGTACAGAGGGATGATCCTTTCATCTCGCCGACAACATCTTCGGATACGTACGTCCTTATGGCTCGCGTCGCGAATATTTTGCGCATAGATACGCATTTCCAACTGTTGGGAATTCGTTGGTCATCTGCCGCCCTCAAATAGTGGTAGTTTTCGAATGTCTTTTCTTTCAAACTTTCTACTCGCTTCTCTACTCTACAGAGCACAGCGCCAACTACGCGTGTCATATTTTTTAGATTTTTCAATAACCGTTTTATCACGTAACAGAGCATGATCGCCAACACGCCAACACTGTTGGTAACAGCGGCAGCAAACCGCAAACACCATAGCATTCATCAGCGAAAATCTATCCTCCGTTCCGCGATGTATTTCGATGTATTCGCGGATAAACCGCTAATCCGCGCAAGTAAATTTCACCAGGGAACAGAGCATTTACCGCCAGCCGGTTTACGTTCGCCGCGTTAATCCTATTTCGCATTGTTTTTTTCCAACAGATCGTGCGCGAACCAGCGGCATTCGCAATAATATGCAGAAATTATTTCACTCGACTCTGCTTGGAAATAAAAATTAAAAGAAAAGAAAGAAAGCGAGATAGCGAAAGCAAAGAAGAGAAGGAGGAATTCATCCTGATCTTTTCAAGTTTCAGAGCTTCGAAACTTTAGAATCTCTTGGAATTTTCGGAAAAGATCGATATAATAATTGTTATTGTAATATAACAATATTATCGACCTTTGCGGTCGAGCGTTTTTTCAAGAAAGCGTTAGTTGGAAAATATTTTGTTCAATGGAATTTTAGAATTTATCAAAGAACAGTAATAATTATTATTTTATAATACACAAATATGTTTTGGTTCTTGTAATTTTTTGCAGAGTGTGAAATTTCTCGAAGCAATCCCCAATATGCATGGTAAGTTCACAAGGGCAAATATCGCAGTAGAATCGATAAGTAACTAGTGATAACTTCTCTTATCACTATCGCTATTATCTCTACTATTTCATCGTCGTAAATACCGAGCACAAACTCGTCTTCACTACTGCATAGTTTCGATAAAATCTTCTTTTCCCTTATTTTGCGACATATTTTGGAGTTATAAAAGAACTAGTGAAACTTATTTTGATTTTAGCAAATTTAAGTCACTAATCAAAGCAAGACTGTGATATCTGCGCAACATTTACTTAAGTCGTTATTTATTGCAATTCCTGAAAAACAAAAATCAAATCACGGTTTATAAAATGTACTACCCAATAGTAACAACAAAGTATTGCCAAATTGGAAAAAAACCTATTGACGGTATAGATAACGAAATTATTTTCTGTCGCTCGTGCAGCGACATTCGACCTAGTGAATAGAAATGTGCTGTCGCTCGTGCGCAAAGGGTTAATAAATATTGTTAGATATTTGAGATTAAAATGTCGAGCATACGCAAGTTTTGTTCGTGTTTGTCATGCGTATCGAATTTGATTTCACCACTGATGAAAAGGATTAGAATCGTGGAATCTCTGTTTCACCGTTCGAAAAAGCGTGGAAAAAGGGAACAAAATGGTGGAGAAGGAGCGGGCAGACACACGGGCGAGGAGGCAGCGTGTGCGTGAGGCGTTTTTAATGCGTGTTACCCGGCGGAACCGCAATCCGCTTTTGCGGCGGCGGCCACTGGTCGGGCTGGCCCACTGGTTGCCAGTTTCCGGTAACGCGCTTTCGCGCAAACTGGCGGCCACGGCTGATTTCGAAATTGCAAAACATTTTCACACTCTTATGGTTTCGACGCCACCGCGGTCCCTCTGTGTTTGCCTCTTTTACTCTCCGCCTCTCATCCTCCACCCTCACTCTTGTTATTCTCTCTCTGGCTTTACATTTTTTTCCCCATTTTTCTCCTTTCTCTCGTTTTTCTCGCGTCCTCTCTCTCCCCCCTCTTCTCTCTCTCTCTCTCTCCTTTTTTTTTTTTAATTCGTTTCGTTTCGTTTCGTTTCGTTTTGTTTCGACGGTACACTCGTAATTCCCGCGGTTTTGACGCTCTCCGTCAAAGCTGCCGAGAGACAAAGCGAACGCGTCACGGCTGAATTCAGCCGACGACGTTTTGATGCGATGAAAGGAGCAAACCGAGAGAAGTCGCGTAATTGTTCCGCCGTGCCATTCGATTTCGTCGCCGCTCGTTCTCCAAACTTTCGCCATGAATTCCCAGATAGAAGGACATCTTTTCGATCGACGCTGCAAAGAGAAACGCGCCCTTGTAACAGCACTGTAGTATACTTTTTCAGTGTTTGCTTCCTCCAAAACTTCCCGATTCCGTCCGATAATGTCCTCAATCGTCGTACGCAATCGGATGATTGCACGATTAAAAGGCCAGATGAAGTTAAACCGCGGCAGGCCGATTCCCTGTTTAATTGTCAAGCGTTTAACCAAATTCGGCCGGTGGCAACAAGAGGCGGAGAAGCGGAGCGTTCGGCACGAGGGTCGTGTCATTAAATTATTCCGGAAACGTGAGCCCGACGGGTGTCCTCGATCAGTTTCTGCGCGTAACTCGTCAGAGGAACAACTTGGAACATCTGACTTGCAATAGTTTGGGATTTTTTTTGGCGTCGCCGATCGCTTTGAAATCAAACGTCGCGTAGTACTCGTTGGGACTCGACGCCAAATTTTTAATTCCCACCGTGAAATAATTTCTTTATTTTTTTTTCTTTTTTTTTATGAAATATTTCTTCGGGGATTTTCAGTTTTACGCATATATATGTGATTTCTGCATTTCGCTGAACGCTTTGAAAATGCGTCAAACATTTGATCGTCGAAACGGACGATCTCGTTTTGGTCAGTTGATCAATCCTCTTCTAGAGGTTGCTTAGCATCTCGCTACCTTTCCAACATTTCCCCTCTTCCTTGGCACTTTGTCACGACGACCCGGTTTCTACGCCGGCACGTGCAAAATTTTCAAGCGCCCTCCAGGACGTCGGAATCGGGCAGAAGCACGCGATTCGAATCACTGACTCCGAAAAACGATCTTTCTCGTTGAACGTGCGTGTCGGCAAACAGAATCGTTCGCTGGAACAGTTCCGTTGCGTCGAGCCTCCGGCCTCTTCTCTCTCTCTCTCTCTCTCTCTCTCTCTCGCTCGTTATTTCTCTTTTTTTGTCTTTCTCTCTTTTTTTTTGTTTTTCATCCCAGAGGGGCTTGTACCGCGGTCGAAAAACGTCAGCGGCAAGAACCTT
>NIPQ01117681.1:2936-33451 GCA_002806875.1 Lepidotrigona ventralis hoosana
GGGGGGGGGGGCGAAAAACAATAGCAGAGACATTTCGCGTGGTTTCAATCCATTTCTCCTCGTCCTTAACGAGCGTGTAATTGCTTTTTAAAATTGATTAAAAAGCGATCGGTCGTTGCTTCGCCTCGATGGACGGCAGGGTGACGGGAAACAAGGTCCCCAAACCCCCTGGTCCTTCGTCAAAATTTCCCGTGTGCACACGGTAACCGTATTAACTGAGTTTGCAATTACACCCCTGATTTCTGTTCCCGTTTCGCATAAACGTCGTCACATCCATTAACGTATAAATTCCACACGAGCAATATAAATATACATAAACACGACACGTGAACGCGGAATATTTTTTTCTGTTTCAATCGAGATCCCTTTTGGCATTATCTAAACACTATGGTCGTTGTGATTTTCGTAACGAGATAAGTCACAATTCTCCATTGACTTAAAAAACATAGTTTTGCATTAATATTTAGACAAAGAGAGCGTGTTTAAAGTGCATATCGTGTAACAGTTATTTTTCCGCTGAAAGGGAATTTACTTCATTTTTAAATAATATCTTTCAACTGTGACTTTAAAGGTCTCCACAAAAGATCAGTTGGACAGAAGATCTGTGTATCATATTTTTATTATTATTTCTCGTTTTATCTAAAAAAAATATATATATACTATTTATTTAGTTGTGTTTTGCGCTCTTGGTTTCGTATAACTCTGAATCCCTATAACGTAACGGTACGTATCTCTGGCGTTATTGAGGATCCTACTGTACACGCTACTCGAAACGAAACATCGACAAACACGTGAAAAGGGAATTTAGTTAAAGCGAATTTTTTCGTCGCGTCGAGGACCAAGAATGGCCATCGATTGATCGTTATTTCGAATGTTTAATGGTTAAGTCAATTGCCTGTGTTTAAACACGTGCAACATTAATTACTGCACTCGTTGACACCCTTGGAGACATGCTCGCCATGTTTACATTCAATTTTCCTCTTTCGATCAGCGGTCGCGTTTTCTTTCGGCTACCCAACTAAATGTCAACAGCTACGTTTATCCAGCTTCATGCAACATTTAATTCTTCCATTCATGCGCGTGTTTTGTATGGATGTGAATTCCGCGCGTGAGCTGTACGCGCGAGTTTCATTACTTTTACGAGTTCTATTCTATTACTTTTCAATTAAAATCATTTCGAAATATTTACACGCGAAAGCATTTTTATAAAAATGTTCGAAGTACCAAAATCGCTTGCAGCCTCTATTGAATCACTCAGAATTTCCAGCATGTTGCAAGTTTTTAGTGACATTGAGGAATCTGAACGCAATTTAATTAACTGTTAGTTTCATACATACATAATAAATGTAAAATATACAATTTCATACATATACGTTAATACTTTGTATCTATCATACGTTGCTTTATCGTGTTTCTCTCTTTTCAATTTTTTTTTCCCCCCATAATATAAAGTCAACGACGTACTTTTAAAGACTCAAATTTTGAAAGAGCTATATCTTGTATCTGTAGTATTGGTATCTCTCTAGTATGCTCTAGCATACTAAAGATACTAACATCCACTTGATGTTACACGCGATAATTTTATCGTTTTCACAATGCATACTCAAGTAGTCGTAGTAAATAATAAAATATCGTGTATAACGAATTATTAACGTGCATTTCAACGTTCACCTGTAACTAAATCCTCTTCAGATCCCAAGATCTTATCGAAACGATTAAAAAATAGTTGAATGTTCAGAAGCTATACGTCGAAAGATATACGATTAATATATTTCACGAGCGGATAAGCGTCAAAGAAAATAAGAAATAGACACGATTTATAACTAAATGGTATTTCATGCAAGTGGTAGGATAACCAAAGACGTGTTAAAGTGACATATAAGCTACGTTCTCGGCTCCCTTTTCTCGACTTCTCTCCACTCACTTANCCCTCTTCTCGACTTCTCTCCACTCACTTAATTCCCGGTTTCATCTCTCTTCCGACCTCTCCGCTCGTTCCGTGTCCGCTCGATCTTTTCTCCGGTCCCCTTCGACTTCTATGCCGTCATCAGTCTTCGTCCGGCCGCAATCTCGACAGTCCGAGGAGGCGGTTTTTACGTTTGATCGACCATCGTGAACAACGCTCGCTTAGGAAACAGATTTTCTGCGCGACAGAGCCTCTACGTTACAAATGCTTTTTCCACAATTTTCTACTACCATCGACTATTTCGTTTTTACGCTCGTTAAGAATTAATATACTTGGCGATCGCGAGAGAGAATTAACGACAGAGAAGATTCTGGCGCTTGAAAAATCCCTGGAACCATTTTTGTGCGTGAACGTTTTTCTAATCTCTCGTTTGACGAAATTAAATGGAATACTTATCGGAATATAGGAATAATTTGTATCTCGTGATGTCTCACAGTTCAAAGTGAGTCTTGGTATCTGACATTCACAATTTATATTATATTTTGAGGTGTATTTAGTTTTGCGATAAATTTTTTTATACTTATGCACATCGTTCGGTACATCAAGTAACAATTTGCGAATATTTATTTAAACTAGGCAAGTCGTTTCGGTAGCGTAAAGTCTGCAAGCCCATTTCTTTTGAAGTAACTGCGCGTCTTCCTGCCGGAGAATTATTACATTTTCGAGCACTTGGAAACTGCCGGTAACTTCATCCAACACTATCGAGGCGAGGAATATTCGTTCGGTCATATTTCCAAGAGAAATTCCTCGGAGTGGCGTATTCAAGGGTCACGAAGTCGCGTTCCACTTCGCCGTTCACGCACATTCTCGCCGTCAACCCTCTGCTAAACGCGCATCCCTCACATCTGCTCGTCCACTTCGATCCATCCATTTCCGTGCTGGAATACCGAAAACTGAATACCGGGTTGAGGATTGAATGCAGTTGTCCGTTTTCTGTCCGCGGCCGTGATTACATTCACCTAGCGCCTCTTTAAATGCCCCTAGAAAGCCTCTAAAAGTCGTCGTCTCTTTCCTCGGCTCCATCTTTCCCTGGCCTATTTTGCGGTACTTCTGCATTTTATAAAATGGACATTAATTACAAGACTGGAGCGAATGCTTTAACGAAGAATTTTTATGAACAAAATCAGAGTGCCATTACGTACGAAGATGTTACGACGAACGCGAAGAAATATCGCCTGTTTCATCGATTTTTCTTCAACTTCGTTGCTACGATAAAGAAAGAAGAGTAACCAATTAAAATTTCTTCCCTGTTCAATAATGTCACGTGAAAGATAATTAATTCAGTGCAAAAAGGATTTATGTCACAGTTGTAACACTGTGAGATATTAAGACTTTTATGGAAAGTAGTATTGCAGTGGAATGTTAATTTTGATCTGAATTTTATTTATGTCAAGGGATAATAATTAGATATTAACATTTTGTGACACAGCTCTGCATTGGATCTTCCAATTACGAACAGTGTAAAAATTTGCGAATAATAGTAATACAATATTGTTTTTAAAACCAATTGGTCATTAATTTCTTTGATAGTAACAATATCTTTTTTAATTTAATTATTTGACGATATAACTTTACCTGTGAGTTGGCAAAATAAAACAAATAAGAAGTCGAGAAATAAGCTAATAAGAGGGAGATTTCTAGATTTGGATGATCATATGTATTTTTTACGATTTTAAATTATATTACATTTTTCCTTCTTTTAAATCGTTGTTCAAATTAGCGATCAGGTATTGATGATATTCGACCATTTCGATATTCGACACAATTTTTCTTGAATCGATACCAAATCAGTATTATTTCGAATTAAAACTTTCTTCATATAAATTTGATACTTCTACACTATCAATACTTGTTCGATATTACACTCAATGAATGCAGAGGGAGACTCTCAATCATTATTACAAAATTTTGTAACAATTTCACGCTCGGTCTCACTTCAGTCAGAAAAAATTCAGCAATGTCTTGACGAAATTTTAATTAACAGGAAGAAAAAAGAAAATAAAATTTCTCTGCTTCGATGATAGTAATAATGAAAGTTAATGATGCCAATACTTTTTTGACCAATTGTATGTTTCAATACGTTTTAACAGATGCTACGATGAACGAGATTCGGGAATCAATAACGTACGTTCGTTCCAGCGTACCTTATTGTACTTATAAGAATTGACGATTTTGACATCAAATTACAGTCAGCTGTGCCGGGAAATTTAAGGTATAGGGAGGAAAAGAACGATCGAGAGTGTCTACCGTTTATGGTAATATGCAGGTTTTGGTTCAATTAGATTATTGCCGTTGGAAATTTCCGTACACGTGCTTCGAATACGAAACGTTCGCGTATTACTTTAACGTCGTCCCGTGCTTCCATTATGAACAGGGAATAACTTGCGGGAATGGTTGTACCGGGTGATAACAGTTTCGCGAACAGCATAAATATCCCCCCCCCCCGACTAACAAATGTTAAATTTTATTTGTCCTTTGTTTCGTCGGACCATTGCCTCGCCTGGATTCTTGCAGAATGAAAAGCGATCATTACCGAACATGATTTTAACGCATGATCATAACCTGAGTTACAATAAACGTGCGAGAACAATTATATTTCAAAAAAATACGCGCTCCAGTTTGATCGCCCATTGTGAGTTTGACGACGCGATGTTGAACTGTTGAACTTGCTTGTGTAAATAAATTTCGAATGCATTATAACGAAACGCGCGAGGCAGGGGTGTTGCCGATTTTCTGAGGATTTCAATATCGCCCGAGTTTCTTTCGTTTCCGTGGGGTAAATTGAACGAATTGTACTGCGTTATTTATGGAATTTAATTGCAATTTTCACGTTCTTATTTACCGAAAATAACCTGGTTTAACGCTATAATGAAATACATTCAAGACGGAGAAACGCCTTCGGCGCGAGGCGGTAACTTCGTTTCTTCCATGTTCTCCAATCGACGATATTTCAAAAAACTGGAGCGTACCGAAGGAAGAAAATACAAAGGAATAAGAGAGCAAAGAAAAGAAGGCAGAGATAAGGATAAAAGCGAGAGAAGGAAAAAGAGAAGGAAAGAAGAAAAAGAAGAAAAAAATAGGAGGAGATGAAAATTGAGAAAAAAAAGAAAAGAACAGGTGAAGAGAAAAGAAGAGAAAACCTATTAAGGATAATACCATTTTTGCTCCTGCTCTTGCCGGAGTATAAGCAGAAGTAATCTAATATGTACTTCCGACACGTGGGATTTTTATAATTTGTTTACTCATCATCAGACTCTAAATCTATTTATTTAATATAATTGCATTCCCGTTCATAATGAGATAAAAATCAGATAAGAAGCGCAATAATGATACAGTAATACAATTATTTTTTAATAAAATTGATATTGGTTAAAAGATCTGTTGTTGTGGAAGAACATTGAGTGAAAATGCCTCAATTAAATATTTAAGTGGAAACTAATAATGACATTAAAATTAAGTTAATTCTCACAATTATCCAAACTTAATTCAACCGAAAAATTATAGAATTAATTAAATCTAAGATTAAATGTCCAAAATCCAAAAAATGATGTGCAGGAACGATTATAAAAAAATTGGGACAAAAAATTCAACAAAAAACTATAAAGAAACTTAACATGCTGTAATTGATTTGAATCCGAGATTTATTTTATATTCCTTTCTTTAAGTATTATTTAACGACAAGATTCTCATTTTACAGATCTCTCCACTAGCAATTTTATCGAGAAATAATTATTCTGTCAAATCATTATTACACATTTGTCCGAAAACTTATGCGAGCGGGAAAAATGAATCTTTTATCAATTACCCATTAAAGCTCAGTTTACGTAATTCTTTTAAATATAATTTATTTATTTAATGATTCTTCATTTATATGTTTTATTAGTTGATATATCGTTTTTCATTACGTAACCGTGTAGATGAAATCCCACGAAAATTCCACGATCAGATTTTTGTACACTCATTTACTCGTCTCGTTTATCGAAACGGCACAATTACGTAGGGAATTTATAGTGAATTTTGTTATTTGTTACAGAAAAATTTTCTGTTGTTTGATTTTTTAAACTCTCTCTCTCTCTCTGTGTGCACGGTTTGATAAGCGAAGCAACATATTGTTAGATAACCATTGGTGTCTATTGATTTCGGTGATTGCCTTTCATCCGGGATTCTATTTCGAACGAAAAGCACAAAATAGAGTAACATCCAAATTTTATATCATCCTCATCCTTACAATCATATTCCATATTTCATTGAGGATTGATAGGAACTAGAATGCTGTGTCGTTTAATATTTTATCCCTTATTGAATTGACAGTGACATTCAAAACTTAACTTTCAGAGGATCAGAAAAATCATTTCTGTAACTTTGAGTAAGCACATTAATTAATTAATTAATCATGAAGTTTAAATTATAAAGTCAAATACGTCGGAACATAATATATTTCACGTCGAGCGTTTCAAACGTTTTTTCGTATCATTCATATTTCTCGAAATATTTGAACGTTTTCAATCAAATCGGACACGCCGTTACACATTTACTTGTTTGGAAAACTGCTGCGCGGGCCAAACATTTTTACAATCCGATTTCTAGAAATAGTTTATTCATGAAATTTGGAAATGTTTGAAATTCTATTATCAGTCTGGATCAGCACCAGAATTTTCGAATAAAAACCTTCGTATTTTACACAACACGCGTACAAATGTACATTTTCCTCTCTCTCTCTCTCTCTCTCTCTCTCTTGGAAAAAAAAAATCATTATTTTTATTAAAAAAAAAAAAAAAGAAAAAGTGCCAATCCTCTGAAAGCTGAATACGAACAACTTTACAAATATCTTTATCATCTGATCATTATCTGATCTTCGACCCTTTGTTTCATCGACAGAACCAGTAATCGTTTCGAATTTAACAATGCCAAAAGGAAACGAGGGAATCGTTGCGACGACGTCGGCCGTAATGAAACATTCACGTGAAAAACATCGAAAACGAAAGGATTGGTGGGGATGTAGAAAGCGTTTCACGAAGGAGAAAAGAACGAAAGAAAGGAAGAAAGGAAGGGACGAGCGAAAGAAGACTCTCGAGGTGGTCGACCGGCGTCACGCTTCCGTAATTGAACTACTTCCGGCCAATTATAAAAACCGCTGACTGGCGCGGACTTGTTAGTGGTTGGACGAAGAGGGAAATACTCGGCGACCATGGCATTGTTCTTCCCGTACCCTCTGCAATCCCTTCGTAGTCGTGGCGAGCTTCTCAAGATTTTCCTTCTCTCTTCTTTTCACCCTGTTCGTTCTTTCCGGTTCGTCAGCGTCCGACCACCCTCTCTTTCATCAAATTTCCGCTCGCACGAGGCTATCTCGCCCCCATTCACCCGTAGCCGGGCCTTTCGAGTCGTTCTGCAATCGTTCAACATCCGACGCAGCCCGTTCCCTCGGATATTATCGTCCCCGTGAATGGTTAATCTTCGAGTGAAAATTGACCGAACGAAAGGGATTCATTGTGTCAACTTGATCGAACACCTCGGTGACGAAATTCCGGTGAATCAACTAAGTCCTTCGTGTTTTTCATTTTCCTTTCATAATGATGAAATTACTTAGCTAATAATGTGCGATGTGTAATGATGAGAGAATCCGCTTTTCGTAGCCACACACACTGACGAAAATATAATAGACACTGTTTCAAAGATGATAATCTCAATGAAAATTGAAATAAACAATTTTCGCAAAAGTTTTCTACTTAGCATAGTTACACTTAACATCAATTAAGTATTCCATGAAAGAAAATGACAGGAAATACTGGCGCGATCATTGTGACGTTTTATGATTAAAAATATAAACCTACTAGAAGTAGCTCGTCTGCATTGGATTTTTTTTTATTAATGTAAATTTATTATTATTACAGTTTTACAAATATAAATATTTGTCGTTGCGGTACTGTGCCGTTTGATAGATCGATATTTCGTACAAATATAAATTGATATACACGAATTAACTGACGCAATAGTCCAATGTTGTAATCTTGTTTTTGTATTTAACGTTTTAAATGGTTATTTTATATAAATACAGTTAACTCCAATGAGTTGTTATCACATCCAATGGAGCAATTTTTCTCTTTTCCATCTTTCTCATTTGGATTTGACCAGACTGATCCTATAGATTGAACTAACAATAGTAATTGAACATGGTAATCACTTGGACTTGTTTCTCTCTTTTCAGTTTAAGATATCAGTTTCTTTGCTCGTTTGAAATTTCATGTGTGTATATTATTCTAATTACTATTGTGTATATAATACAGAATCGCAACGAGTGACTCAAATATTTACATAAATATTGAATGTGAAAGGCTGAAAATCATACTGTAAGTCACTTATAACTTATTGTTTTTTGTTACAAAGTACACTGCCACCTCTCAGTAATAAATCAAATTGTAACAACTATAACAAATGTACAGAGTTTGTTTAACAACAAATTAATTAACGTTATTAATTCGAATTGCAAACATTTGGAATTACACCTGGAATTAGACTGTGACTCTCAGCCTTTTTCATTTATTAAAAAAGGCTCGAAAATACGCGGCGAATACCCGACACTCGCCACTCGTAAAATTACACCCTCGAATTCTTCGACACTTTCATAATCGTTTGGAGACCCTCGACCGAATTCCTGGCTGTATCCCGTGGAATCCTCCGGTCGAGGGCCGGTCATCGATGTTCGAACCACCAAAGCCGCTCGGGGTTCGCCCGGCAAAAACCGCGACTGGACCGGCCAAGTCGTAAATATTGAGTGCAGGATGAGTGCACGAGGGGCGCAAAAACCCGGGGCGAAAGATTCATTCTCTCTCTCTCAGGTGGCAGCGGGTGAAAATAAGCGTGAAAAGGGAAATAGGAAGGGAAAAGCAGAGGAAAGAAGAACCACGGCGAGCCGGGGGACGGGGAGGTAGCCTAGGTTAGTTCCGCGTCCTTTCAGTGATCGTCGCGCGTGCACCCCCTCCGCAGGATGAGTTATGTGCAGCGTGCATACCATAAATTTAATATGCCGAGTGGGAAAGGCTACCTGAATTGAACCAGGGGCGATGGCTCGACGGAGAAACGGGAGCTGAATTCTATTCGTTCTCGGTCTCTGTACCGTGCTAGACCAACGGTACCGTCTCTGTGGCCAGACACGTTCCTTCGTGGCTTCGCGAATCATGCGTTTTCGTTGGTCGCGCGTCGTCCTTTCGGCCAGTGTGCGTTCGCCTGATACGGAGTAGTCTTAAATAAAACGGGGGATCGATTGAGCAGTATTATATATATACACACACACACACACACACACACACACACATATATATATATATAGATAGATAGATAGATAGATATATAGGACGTCATTTTCGAGGAGAAAATTTGCAGAGTTTCCTGGGTAATTTCGGTGTATCATCTACTGACACTTAACGTAATTACAGTACTTTGTGTAAGCTTATCAATACTCTACTAGTCGTTTTGACTCCGTACATTCGTATTCTTTAGGCTATGGTTATATCGTCGAATAATATTCGTCTGTCACTTCACACGTGCGACCTACATTGTCTATACTTATCATGTACAAGCAAATATTTTTATCTCAAATCCGATACGGGCTTGGACGAACCATATTCGCCTTCTGCCACGACTACACTGCTGTTCGCGAATAGCTCGTGAATTTTTATGCAATTGTAAATTTAAAACTAAAAATTGTTCTGCAACTTGTTGCTCCTGAAGCTTGATCTCAAATATATTTAGTATTTTTAAAAATACGAATATATTCCTTCAAATAATTCAATCAAATAACACTTTCAAACGCGTGTAGGCGTTTTGTGCGAAATCTGTAGTTTCATATTTTTGTTTCACTTTCACTAAATCTGTGTGCAATCTAGCATTTCTGCAACAGTAACGTAGCAACATCTTAAGTATCTTAGACATAAAAACTTACTAAACTCTGTCGTAGAAAATCTCAGAAACTTCATAAAATTTATCGCATTTACTGCATACGTGCAAGTGCTAAATAAAGGTCAAATTCCACTATCCCTGTTTTACAAATTGTATATTAATGAAGGATTTGATGAATCGTTTTTATGATAAATATGATAAACGCGAGCAGTGAAGTAAAAATAAATTTTTACATTTGGCAGCAGTCTCACGTACGGTCTTCAATACTCGAGTTGAAACGAAAGTGTAACTCCGAAATTTTCGGTAAGAGACACATGCTGATAGTCGTGGCGGCTAATATCTTACACCATTCCGACGTAATCTTCGCGACAACGCAACGTGTAGGGGAAGACGAGCGTTTCTAACGAAACAACGCCTCCCCTTTCAGACTTGCCGCCGCTGCACAGGGCGAGAATGCACGAGTAAAGAGCGTGGATTGCACGGAAACGGGAGCTGGCATAAGGTTTCGCGCTCAGATGTCGTGTGTCGCTACCTTTTCACCCTCGTTTCTCTCGGATCTCCGCTTTGAATTGTCGCATCCGGTTCCCGCGCTCGACGAACGAAGATTCGACGATTCTGTTCGTCAGACGAACGAGAATATTTAAGAGGGGTCAGAGTCGTTGATCGACTATCGATTTCAGATTCCTCCGTGTTGTTTGACACGTTGATTGAGACGAGTCTACATTCTCCAACTTTTTATTTGCGCATCACGCATATTTTAATAAATTAATTCCATTTTGGTTTTCGTAACGAGCATAACGTATTTTGGTATTCATGGTAATAATTGAATGTCGACTAACAAACTGTAGAATGCGATTCATAGAATTAAATATATTTTTATTTAAAAATTCTTGGCAGTCAAGCTTAATTCTTTTCGATCATTTTTAGTAATTGTTTTAAGAATTATTTTGTATTTCCAAATTTACGGTCTTTCCATTCATTCGCCTTAATGGTAAAAATATATATATATTGTATATTATGTATTAAAAAATGTCAAATATAATGTGACGTTTTATAAGAAAAACGTGCAAGAGACAGACGAGGGATTATAAGACATAATATTATAAAAACACAAAAAGTTGCTTGAACCTTATCAATATGGTTAACCTTCGATTCGTATCAATGATACGTCTTCTAATAGGTTTCTAATAAAAATGATAAAATCTGTAGCATCTGTAACAGTTTAATCTCGTATCCGTCGTTCTCGTTTCAACCTCGTGTTTTCGCGAGAATTTGATCCAAGAGGTATAACGTACATAAGACCTCGAAGGGACAAAATTCAAGGTGCCTTCGGGGTTTCAGAATTTCACGAGAAGGTCCGTTCGATATCTGTTTTGCCTCGGAATGCCTTATCTGGTGGATTCTAGTCGAACAGCTCGGTCGCTAGGACGCTTAAAGTGCGGAACCTTGTTGCTCGTCAAACGCTAATGCCTACACACTGCCGTGACGATTTAATGCCGCACCAATGTGTGTTTTCGCTGCGCAAGAACCGCTTTGCACCGGATGCACGCGTTTTCCAACAGATCCCTGTTCCCAGTGCCCGACTCTGTATCCCACTGCCTGGTTTTGCCTCACCGGAATTGTTTTTCTTTCGCTGCAGTTGACTCGTTCGTCTCGCAGCGATTAATAGACATCTTCGTTATTAATTATATTGTATCGTTTTATGTCCGTACGAACGCCCTAATTTAAAATTATTTATAACTTTGACACATTTGAAAATGCTAATTTTTCGACCCATTTCTCTTTTTTTTTTTAATTTTTCGATTCATTGTTTGACGGGTACTATCTACTCGAGCAGTTACGAATTTCGTTTTTAATAATCCTATACATTTGTCAGTTTAGAAGTACAATTTCTATTGGAAATAGTAAGTCGAAACAGAATTAAGTGAGAAACGGGCGTCATGAATGTGTGACTTTTGCTGCTAGTAATTATCTGCAGAATAAAATTTTTGATATAAATTGAGACAAATATCCAGCTCTGATTTTAATGAATATAATATTCGTTATTATAAATAATATCACTATTATATTACAACGTTTCACATTAACCAATAATTCATAATTATTATGAATAAGAATATTAGAAAAGAAAGACAAAAGAAAATCATAGTGAAAATCATAGTGAATCATCCATTTTTATAAAAAAAAAAAATATGCATTATCCTTTCAATTCATAAGAATTCAATTTCTAAAGTGAAAACAGCGATTGAATCGCTATTTGAACTCAATTTTATGCTTCAAGTTTCAATCGACCAGGACTAAGCGTCTTCGGTAATTCCAAAAACGCTCTCGGGTTAATATTATGCCGGGCCACTCAGCCCAGAATTCGTTGGAGCGTCAAGACTTCCGCGATGAAATACACCCCGGTCAAAGTCCCTCTCACGGAGGATTTACCGGGTTTCTTGTTCGTCGGCTCAAAGGAGGCAAGTCCACCGATCTTTTTAACGACATCGTTAGCCCCGAAACATACTGGTCACTTGATCATTCGTGCTTTTAATTATCAAACCTTTGGATCCTACGGTCCGGGAAGATCGGATCTTAGCCAAGCGCAGCTTTTCGTACACTTTGTCCGGATAACTTGGTCCTGAGATCTGCCCCGTAGAAAGCTTCTAGTTAGAGATCCTTCAACTTTGCTCTGATCCCAATTTATAAATAGGACATTTTTTTTTTTTTAGTGCGACTCATTTCTACTCCATTGGTTCAGAAATAGTTCAAAGTTGATCGCGATCTATTTCGCGGAGAGAACGTAAATTTGTAATTACAGTTTAGCCAGGCCCTTATTTTTACCGACGAAATAGAACTCTTGATGAACTGAATTGCTGTAGTTAGATATTCATGCATTTTTCGTGTCAGTTTGACAGACTTTCTTTTAATAGAAGTTACATCATTTTGCACCAGGTAAATTCATTCTGTGCGTCAATTTTTAGAACATATTTCTGACATTTTTAATGACAGTTGCTGTAACGGCAAAATGATATATTATAAAAAGGAGCCTACGTATCAATATATGTATCTCACACACATTAACATTGCCATATAATTATTATACCACAGTTATGCATTCAGTGTATCACCTTTTCTAAAATGTATATAGAAATTTATATAATAGCTTCGAGCATATGTTCCGAGTTCAGGTAATATTGTAACAAGTGAAACTTTAAAATAAATGACCGTAACGTTAGGCAAAACTAAAGAATATAATATTGACGTGAAATTAAATGAAAGTGGAATCTTATACGATTGGATAAAACTTTAGTTTATTTAGTTGTTAACAAAAGAATTTGCACATTTAATCATTTGCTTCGTCATTGTATTAATTCTCAGTTATTGTATCAACTTGACACCAAAAGACAAATTAAATTAGTAAAATGAGGACTAACACGTTTTTCATTAGAGTATTTTATTTAAAATTTTCTTATAAACATCTTTCTCGTTAAATCACTTCTATATAATCATTCCATATATTAAATTTTATTACTTTTAAATTTTTTTACACACTGAAAGATGTATGAACAATGCTGTAGAGAATGTGAGTGTCAAATAACCGTGAAATTGTTTAAAGTGCATCACAAGATACCTATCGTTCATTGTAGAATCGCGGCATTATCATAACAGTGTGCCATTATTATTTGTCGATCATGAATCCTTGCAGCTTATTGCTCGATTGGGTCAAGTAACCCTATTGGGACTCGAATTGCTGGATAATGCAGATATTAATCGATTGCGTTTAGTTCGCGTTCATGATCACATTAACCGTCACTGCTGGTGCAGTAGCTTCGTGTGATATTCGTGCGTGTTTCTTATTCACACTTTACCCCGTCGCATACACGACAAAATCAATAAAAAAAATAAGCCCCGATTTCGTATGCACACTTTTTCTGTCTACAAATCACTAAAAGTTTGTTCATTTTGGACAAATCATTAAAACATCAGTAAAACTTTCTCACTTGATTTAATTGTTTCATTTCATGATGTTTATACGAATTGCAGTAATGTTTTAACACGAAATTAATAATACAGGTAACATAGGCAATTTAAATAAATGTTGTGTACTGACCGAAGTCTTTGAAGTCGAAATGATGAATTCAATCATATCCCATATCCCATGTGTTCTGGCGTGAATCTGGCGATTTATTGGAACAGGATAAAATTTATATTTATGCGAAACAATGATCCAAAACGTACTTCGAAAATCTGTACAAATTATTCAATAGTTCAAGCGGTCATCTTCGCACAAGGCGGAATATATTGACGAAAGAAAAATAAAGAATAAATGGCTCACTTTTTGGTAAGACTTCCGAAACATAATTTGCATTGCCATTTCAAAATTTAATGCTATACGGTACACTTTTTTTACTTCATAACGCAAGTCATTTCTAATTTACTTCAGAATTATAATTCTAATTTGTCCAGATTACCGGACAATTGCAATTCATCCAAGTTATTCAATTTGCCTAAATCTAAAATTTATCCAGATTGTTTGTTCAATCTATGTTCAATGTAAATTATCATCTTAATTTATCAACTGTCTCCGTGATCGTGATTATTTGGATTAAAACGCAGCTTTGAAATATCACTTTGCCATTAAACGTGTCTCAGCGCATTGCACTCTGTCAGATTATCCGGCGACAGCTGGCCAATTCATCGCAAATTTCGAAACACGGATTCCCCGAACAGCTTTCCATTGTCCCGCCGAGCGAAATCACCGGGGATATCCGAATGAAATTTGAACGTTTATCTCACGATATCCTCGCATCGCCCCGGTATATTCAACGAGTTTCTTACACCTGTGCACTTGACGTCTAGCCTAAACCATCGAACGCGTTCACACGAAGGCTGACGTAAATAACGTCACTGTTATGTGCTTGGAATTTCTTCCTTTATTCGTTCGAACACTATCGTTAATTAAATCATGGATCTTTGCGGGGGATCGCATTTCCAATGGGCCGCCTCAGACCACTGTCAAACGATCTTGCAGTCAAACTGTCTGTCAGAGGACGAATAAAACCGTTGCTGCTTTGCCGGACCGCAGCCTCTCGTATTTCTCGCCCATCGATTTGCAGGATCCTCCCTCTGATTTGCGGCGGCAAAGACCGATTTCGTGGCTCGATACTGACAGCTGTAGCAAGGTTTGCGGCAAGAGAATGTAGAACACGTAAAGAGAAAAGATTTCACTCGGTTCGCGCGACCGGCACCAGAAAGGAAAGAGGATTCTTTTGAAATTATCATTCCAAGTGAGAATTCAATATTACTGCAGTTTTACTCCTCGCAATTCTCGACGTTTTGCGTGTTTTTTTTTTCTAGCGAAATTGAAGAGTTGCAAGTTTTATTAACTATTGAGGCATCAAACACTGCAAGTGCATACTCTGATAATGTACATATTATCATACGTGATATCTTCTTATTGAAGTAATTGATTATTTATTTTTATGATAGCTTATATTGGAGTATTAATTACAAGATAAGCGTTTGAGAGGATGTTACATTTGGGTATTCAATCATTATTGCTCTAAGTTGTTAGCTTCATATCGTTGAGAGAAAAAAATCTAGAGGTAAATACACGACAAAACAGTGTATACTAGAAAGGGTATATGGAAACTATAAAATTGTAACATTTTATTTATACGAATGTGAACGAATATTTTAGTAAGTGATGAAATTTACGTCCATATCTCTCAATTTTACTAAATATATGTAAGATGCTGAGAGAGTGTGAGAATTGATAATAATCCACTAATGAGGAGTCGTGGAACTGAACTGGAACAACCGAAACATAAAACTCGTATCAGAGAAATTAAAATCTATAATATGATAAAAATTCTAGGAATTCATCTCTGCTGTTCTATAAAATTTCTGGAATGAAGTTGCGGATAAGTCGTTTTGACCATAGACGAGAGGCATAGATATCGGAAGTTAATCAAGTACCTCGACACAAATGTTGGCACAAATGTCAATAGTGAGATAGTGTTTCAACGAAACCTGGCATTTAGTAAAATCGGGAACGTTTCGAGTATCGCTTACAACACGGCCGAGCAAAGTTAAAAGGATCGAAATTTCGCAAAGAAGGGGGTTGATCGAACAGCGGGCGCTTTTCAATTACAGGTTGATGAATCGCGTTAGTTTTACAGGGCCAGCAGAATGCACGTTAATTACTTTCGTTGATTAATCCGTGCCGCTTCTGTAATTACGATGGAAAGAACGTTTCAAAAACGACGTGTCGACGTGTGGGGCGGGGAGGGGCCCATTGATTACGAAATTTAATGCGTAACTCGATGAATGGTAATTTGCAGTTTACGCTGGCCTTGCGGCTTTATCCGAAACGAATCAGTTTCCCATCGCGAAAAGCCTCGTCGAGGGCCGGAGGAATCGCCGCCGCCGCCGCCGCCGGGATTCATTTCGTTTTATTTCCAGGAAAATAAAACCCTGTTACGCGAACACGAGCGAACTTCACACCGATTGATTATAAATTAACGCTCGGCCCGGCAAATTTGGCAATCGTCGCGCGACTTGCACGCGGTGTGCTATTATTTCGGTCACGTCTTTTCCGGACCGATCGAATACGCAAATCGCTCGGCGATATTCACGACGATTTTCCAAAAAGGGAAAAAAGACAGATATTGCAGCAGAAAAATTGAATCGAACGTTGGATCGTAACGTGACGATCGAAATGTTTTAAACGTCGTTTATAGAAGTGTGGTTTGTAGACTGGTCAAAAGTTTGGAGAATAATTCGGAATCGATCGCGGAGAATCTCGCCGATTCGTAAATTTAATAAAGAGGAATTTTTATTTGAATAAAAATGGATGAAAAATTATTAGGTGTGAAGGAATTTTTCAATTTCTTGTGTATATTTGATCATATGAATGAGCGATGAATGAATAACTTGTATTTAAAAATATCGAGAATAATCTTAATCCACAGTAGTTGCACGAAGACTATTATATTGATCATAACATTCACAAGATTTTTTAAATTAAATCGAGCTACGAATTGTAATTTTGATCTGAAATGAAACAACAAATTGTAATTCTCTTCAACTCGGATCTAAATTCTATATTTCAGTTCTTTAAATTGAGGATCAACACAAATTATATACATACAACGTTCTAGTACTTGACGTACAATAAAATATAACAAGTTAAAATAATTTTAAGTTACTGCGGCAAAATAATGTTTAATTATCTCGGAACGACTATTTTATGGATCTCTCGAACAACATAATATTTCGAATTATTTTACTTTGTGTTACTGTCGGAACTTTATCTAAGAAAATACAATAAAAATGTCGAGTTCCAGAAAAAAAAAATATTCCCTTAAGAAAGCGTACAAATCGAGCGTGCATGATGTCATTTTTAATGTGACTTGCGAATCGGTAATATCGGTCTCTCCCCTCTCGCGGCTGGATCGTTACGTATTCATCGCTGCAAATCTCCAGATTCGGCCGTAACCGTGATAATAACAATAATAGTTGACTCGGCCATTAGAAGCGTCGTATTAACTAGGTCTGGTGCGTGTAATCTGAATCGCGGCCGTTTGCGTACTTACACGTCAGAAGGGGTTGCACGAAATTACGTTGCCTCCAGGGGTTCGAAATCGAATTGCAAAATGTCCCGATGAAGCCACTGATTTAGCCTGATGGACTAATTAGTCGAGGACGATTTATTATTGACGATCGTTCGACGATCTTGCTAGGAAAATCAAAGATATCTGTTTCGCTATTACGAACAGGAATGTTCTCAATTGTTGGGACGAGAAAGATTGCAAAATGGTTCCCTTGATTACGCGATTAATTGGCACGATGTCAATAACGTAATTTGTACTTGTTAAGCGGAGGTTACCTAATTTTACCGGCGCGCCATTCGCATCGTGGCAAGAAATTCGTGTTAGTGTTACCGATCAATACTGGAGAGTAATCATCGGGACTTGAACATTGTTTGAACACGTATGAAATTTTTCAGTCCTCGTGTAATGATACTGCAGTCCAAACATGTTTCTAATATAAAATTTTCAAAATACTGATACACTGTGTATTATATAAGTAAATAAAATAACGCGTTTAACAATAACTTTAACGTATGAAAAATAATGTTCAATATATTGCTACTAAAAGTGGGAAAGAGCAAACTCTGACATGAAATATTTCAATTTCATTCTTCATCATATGTATTCAACTTCGGAGAAATATAAAATCAACGATTTTATATGAAACAGACTGCTTCGAAGTTGTAAATATCACCGAAACAGTTTGAATTATATTTATTGAAAGATCTTGTATTTAATGCAATAATAACTTCAGCCGATCGATTAATTTCTGTTTCAACGCTCTTCTCACTGGGTGAGAAATCGGTTTTTTAATTGATTTCGCGTAACGACCGTCGTTGAAGCTCGTGGCCTATTAAAAGAATTGAACAGCCAAAGAATTAGACGTTGAGAAACGCCGGATTAAAGTTCAGAACGCACCGAGTTTTCATCGCGCACGTTCGTTATTGAATTCCGATGAAAAAGCTGCGGTATCGTCGTAACGGTAGGAGCGCGACAACATAATAGAAAGATCTCACCGGGTTATATCGAGTTTGCAGTTGAACACCATTTCACGAGCAGATTCCGGCGTGCCTGGGCAAATTGCTCCCGAAATGTAAGTAATTACCGGACGCAGTGAATGTCGTCTCTGGTCCCGGCGCGATCATCGAAATCACGCGAATTAGCGGCGCAATCAAATTAATATCGAAGGCCGGTCGCTCGCGCGAAATTGAATTATCGCGTAATGCCGAGCACTTGACTAAATTGTTCGTTTTCTGCGACTGCAGCCGCGGTGTCGCGCGAATTATTAATTCGTTCGCTGGCCGAATCCGATCGGAACTCGCCAGATTTCCATCCCCACGTTCGAATTTCCATCACGCGGACCAGAAATTTAGCAGTCGACGTAGCGCGGAATATCCGCGTTTGCCGGTCGCGTGTCTCAACGGCTTATTTAGAGATGGTCGTTTATCAAATCAGTCGTAAGATTAAACGGGCGGTTAATCGTCGGACAAATCGGCCGTAAATTATCCGCGCAAGGTTTATTTGCAAAATTGTAAGACTGGCGGTTATTCTGTCGCATCTCGGATCGCTCGATTATTCAATGCAGAGGGGATGTGAATTCGAATCGAATGGGGTCTGAACAGCCTCTCAAGATCAAGTCAACTATTTCCTCTTTACATTTATCGAAATCCGGCGACTCAGGCTCCCGCATAATTCCTACAGTGAAATTTCATCGCCCTTCTCCCCATAAAAGCCGCAGTCGATCGTGTCATTTTCGAGCAAGTCCCGTCCCACGTTGGTTCCATTATGCAAAAATATGATAATTTTTCGACACGGAGTAGCCAGTCAGATAAATGCCCTGCCAGGACCTGATCCGAAGCCTGGAAGAGCCCTCTTGAACTAGAGGACTATAATATATTTCTTAGGCTATCGGAGTAAGCACGTCTTTGAGTCGGTGCTCCATCTCCTTTGTAACTGTCCTTCCACCGTGCAATCCCTCTTCTGTCCTCGCTAGGAACCTATTGTTCCGAATTTATCACGTGAAAAGTGGCTGCCGTGATCCATGACATCATTGTTTCGATGGCGTCGATGTTTCCCTCGACGGAATTCGATCTCATTTTCTTCCCCTTTTCCATCCTCTCGAACAGTCAGTTTTCACACAAATTTACCGCCTTGTTCTATTTCCTCGTCTTGTTTTCTTTTCGAAAAGCCGTGATCTAGGGAGAAGGGGAGAAACAAAAGATTGAACACAAGTATAGATCGTAAACGCGCCACTGACGCACGGTTTTCAACGAAGGTTTTCCCGACGTGAAGCAACAATCAGTTTGCTAATCCTCTGCCCGAGAGCAACAATTTTGGGAGCTCGAGTTGAAACTCAAACGCTAGTCGTTTGAACAGAGTCTCGGGAGAACACGAGTACTTACGTCTCGAGTTGGATGCAACAGAATACCTCGAAGCTTCAACCTTTAGTAAGCAGAAAACGCTACTCAAAGAAAATTGGTAAATTTATATTCGCAAGAAACGAGGTCCTGATCTCATAGTCTGTATCGATTCGGCTTGCAATTATTAATTTTAATTTTATTCACTTGTACGGAATATAAATCGTAACCAGAAATGAAGAAGATAAAAGTTAGCAAGTATGTATAATAACGCAATGAATTGAGCTGAGTCGAGTACGAGGAATAGAAAGTAAAAATTACACAAGATGTCCGATTTTAGTCTATAAATTAATAAATTAATAATCTATAAATTAATAAAAGGAATTAAAGAATCATAGTTTGGCGTAATTAAATTGTCTATAAAGCTCTATTAATGATGGTAACCAATTCATGTTGATGTATCATTAGTTTAATAGATATTTTAACTTTAATTTTATTACCTTGTTACAAAAAAAAAAAAAAAAAAAAAACGCCTATTTTTACGAAGTTAAAATTAAAATATAATTGTTTCGAGTTAATGTTTTTTTACAGAGAGTTTCGGGCGGCATTGACCAATTAGACAATTTCATCACGAAAATGTCTATCTATAGAAAAATGAATCGCGCCAAATTATAAATCTCTCGAAATTATTCGCTTCCTATTATCTAAACCATCTTTTAAATAAAACGGATAATTTGCGAATAATTCGCATCTATAAATTGAAAATCCAGAAAGGACACACTCTGTATCCTTTCACATTTTTATCTTGTTAAATTTCATAAAATTAAGTTCTGGAAGTTTCTTGAAAATTTCTTAGACTTGGTTAATTTTCGTTCGAATGAAGAAGGGTATCGATAGATACCGACTGATTGTTTTGATCGTCAAAGTGAAAAAGTCGCGATAGCCGTGTCAAATAAATCCGTGTTCCACTACAACACGAGCAACGCCGGTGGCTGCACCTTTTTGGCAACTAGTTTAATCAGCGCGTCTTGCGCGTAGGAAGCAATTACCAACTCCCCCGTCGAGTTCCACTTCGCTGACTGTTCCTATGAAATACTGGGAATTCCGCCGGATAATAATGTAGAGGCTTGAACGAGGCGAGAACAACTGGGTCTCGCTCGCACTACGGATCCTTAACTCGCGTCAGCCTATCCCGAGTAACGAGAAGAAGGCGCGACGAACGATCCTGTTATATTCGAATGGATTTAATTGCGATTCCTTTCGATTCTCGCCGTTTGAACGTTATTGTCGACGTTCGGCCGCGCTTATTGTTCGCCTTCATCCAGAGATACCGAGGATCCTTTGTTTGCCTCGGATATTTTTTCCCCGGCGGGACAATTTGGGTCAATTTGGGGATTCACCGAAGCAGCTTGAATGGGTGAAATTTAGAACTGTTTAACCTTTTGTACGTTTAAATGGTGAACATTATTCAAACGATATTTCCACGCTCTCGCCATCTTCAGTTTCCAGCCCGGCAATTATCGTCCGTCTGAACGAACTCGTACTTGCTGATGATTTCCAGCGGCGCCTTTAATCCACCCGTTTTTACCTTCGCCGTTTCTTTTGAAGCGTTCCTCTGCGAACTCACCGAAGGCACGTTTACTCATCATCGAAAGACAAGCACAAATGTTCGTCATAGCGAACGTGGTCGGCCAAATTTATTCCTACGTGGCAAAAGCAACCCTTCAAATTCGTCCCTCACACCCGATCGCAGCACCGGGAGGAGAATCCTTGATTGATCCAGCCAGGTAATCAAGTTGACCGACAAATTCTGCTCGCGTCACCCTTTCTCCCGTCTCGGTAATTTCTAAAATTGTATTCCACGAGTCAGCGAGTTCCCTGCCGAGAGGAGACTCGTTCGTCATTTTCAGGGTTGAGGCTGCTCGCTTGTGCAACCCTGTCTGCGCCGTCTCCGTTTCGCCATGGGGGCCATAAACAAACGAGATTCCCCGGGAAACCTAAGCAAATTCGACACCACGGAAATCCACCTCCGGTTGCCATTGTTCGGCGCCGGGGTTTATCCGCAGCCCTCTGCGTTTCCGCGAAAAACTTCAATCCCCTTTCCCACGGCGAAAAGTTTCTCGTCTGCGAGACGCACACTGGAGAAACAGACGAGCCGATATATCGAGTCGTCTCGTGGACGGATGAGAGAATTGGTATTAGATTTTCTGGAATTACGCGGCAGACCGGCCGATATGAAATTCCTCAGACGAGGAAATCGACGCGAGAACGATTTTCACGTTTCACTCGCAAGCCTCTGAAGGCTTAGAAGGCTTCGTTGCCTTCGAGGGGCAAGGCGGAGGATTTGTGAAACGTTTGTTCGACAGAGAAGGACAAAGGGAAAGGGTGGGCGTTGGCCGGGCGCGTATGCAAATCGGAGGATGCCAATTTCCAACGATTTTATTGTTTTCTCCTTGGGTAATTGGGGATTTTGTTTCGTCGATTGGTGGTACGACGTCTGTCGCTCGTGACGACGAGTATCAGGTGCGTTTGCGTTGGAAAAATTGGAAAGGGAATGTGTATGCGCTGCGACAACAAAATCTATGGACGTTTCATTACGACTTACTGAATTCATTTCAGAAAAATGATACATCACTTCAAGAAGACATTGAAGAACATTTATAAAATGTAATCGACCATGGTGTTAGAATTAAAATTTATCTTTCCTCGCAATCTTCTCGCGGAGTTAATGACAATTTCGAATACCGGAATTTTTCATCGAGCGTACACAAACTTTCCAGAACCGCCAGTGACACAACACACAAAATTTTTACACGATGCGTGTGAAAAAATACGAGTGGAAAGTATCTCTCGGAGCTCTCGATGAAACGCAGGAAAGCTTATTAACCAATTCATAGACGTAGCTAGCGATATATAACTCGATGGTGGAAACTCTGTGATACAATCCGGTGATGTTTAATTATTTCCAGTGGCTCTCGGCAATTCCCCCGCATCGCAGAGCGTAACTTTCACGACCGCCAGTCCATCTCGACGATTCAGATTTCCCGACTCGAAACTAAAGTTCGCGTTTAAAGCTAGTTAGCGAAGTAATAAAGTCGAGGTGCAGGAAGAGCGGCTAAGTGGTGGAGTCGGTGCGCGATCGTTGGAATAAATGAGCGGCGAGACGCTGAGTGCCGTAGAGTAGGATGATGGGCAGGCACGGGGAATGGTAGGAAACGGTAGAAACGCGGTTACAATTACGAAGTGAAAATATAGACGTGAGATAGTTTTTCCTATCCAGACGCGGTCTGATACTTCGAGATTTCGGGATTTCCCCTTGGCGGCGCGACAAGTTCCCTCCGCGAAGAAAGTTTTATCGTTGTTACACGCCGAACGCAAGTCGCTAAGCGCGCAATTATAATTACTCGCCGCTCCTCTGGATTTTCTTATCGCGTGAAACTCTTATCGGTAATACAGGTTTATTTATTATTTATAGATTGGTAAATTTTCTAGAAATAAAAAAAAGAACTTGGCCACGAACGAAACTCGTTCTCGGTTGAAGTTTTATCGCGCTCACCCTTCGAGGTTCGCGGCCGCTCCTTAGAGCCATTAGCCGACGTCGATTTTTCTCAATTATTCGATATAAAGATATAAAAGCTCCCTTCCCTCGTTGGCGGTAATTTGCGAAACGAGTATATATCGAGATTTTGGTCTCGTTCGTTAGAGCGGAGTTAATCGGCCACTCGGCGGTCGTATTAATGTATCGCCAAATCTGCGACGATATTTCATACGCGCCTCCATTACTTCTGATTATTCGCTGATCCCACGCTTTGTCGGTCGTCGAAAAATTCTCGAATTCTTCATCCTGCTATGAGAAAAGCACCGTTCGACGACCACCATCGTTGCAGATTTCTCGCAGTCGTGCTTATCAGCTTCTCTGGGCTTTCTGTTCGCGAAACACCGTGCCGAGAGATCATCGTTTCCCCGACGCTGACACGACGGCATAAATTCGCGGCATCCTCGAACAGGCGTATCGAGAAGCGTTCAAGATCCCGGTGCATAATAGCCGCTCGTCAGCGGAAGCACAACTCGTCGAATAGCTGCCGATCGACGGCGGAACGTCGAGCACAGACTTACCTGAGTGGCGGAGGAAGCGCCGCGAGCCTCGGCGCGTCGCGTTCACAATGTTATCTCAAGGGCGGGGAGAGGTGGGTTTTACGCTCGACCGGCGAATAAAACCGGGCGTCGCGACGCGGAATAAAGAACGAGCGCTGGCGTACGCGATAAGGGGCCCGCCAGCACCCTCTTTGCTGGCTGGTCATTAGATAAACAGATTTATTCGCGGTACACGCGAGCCCACTATCGAGCACGAGATTCGGATGTACACTTGCACGGCCTGTCGTGACCGTTTCGTCGAGCGGCAGCGCGGTAATCGTGGCTTAACCTCGTCGACGGCTGCTCGCCACGCGGATGAGGCGTTGCTTCGCGCGGTGATTAGAGCACACAGTTTGGTTTAATCGCTGGGAATCTGGGTCGAAATGTTTGGATAATTGTGCCTGGCACATGAACACGACGTTGGCGTGGACGATTGTTTTTTTTTCTTTTTTTCCTTTTTTTTTTTGTTTTTTAGGTTACAGCGGGACAGGTTGAAATACACGAATGCTAGCTAATACTGAGGCTTGCTAATGAGGATATTAAGCTCTCGTCGACACGCAAAGATACGTGTACAGCCTGAAGGCATATATTTCAGACGTTGAAGTATATAATATGTGAATGGTATTTTTTATGTACTAATGTACTTTACTTTATTTACTTACTTTACACATCGTAAGAGGAATGAAATTTTCCGAAATTTGGCGCATTGGCCAAAATTTAGTTCGAACCTATTTAGACATTCAGCTATTCAGAAATTCGAGCATTCAGATTCCATGAAGTTTGATTCAAATAGGCTAACATATTCGGGGAATTATAATGTTATAAAATTTTGACGATGAAGCTGTTGTAAGTTTATGAAAATTTTAGATCTTTTTTTGATTCTACTTTATAACTGGAAAACCGTACGTGATAGAAGAAACTTTTCGGAGCGAAAGTTATTTCCTTTAATTTGTGAACTCGCGAAATGACAAAAGATTTATTGGAAAGGTGCAACAGGATTTTCCAAAATCCTGGGAATTCATCTTTTCTTAGCGAAATCTTAATTGGTAGGTTGAGCAATTCTGACACTGATAGTTACGACATTCGTTGCATTCCTAAATCGTTTCCGTCGCATAAATCTCTCGTCCAGACAATTACGAGCTCGCTAGTTCCATCAGCAACGGGTTGAAAGATTAGGAACAGCCTCTAAGCGAAGGATTTACGAGAGAAGAATTTAATGTCGCGAATATAATATATTTTAACGATATCGCGTAATTTCGAAGAGACCAACTCGTTTCAAATTCGATTGGAAGCGGCGTTTTCTTGCTCACTGCGCGTCCCCATCAGTCCCGCAAAAACCGCCGTCCAGTTCAAGTATCGATTCCGCTGTAATTTCACGCTTGAAACGATTATGGCGCGACAGCTGTGGGATGTCGCATAGCACGCCGATACGCCGACCCCGATATGCGATCTGACGTGATACAAAATTTTTTATCGCCGCCCTTATTCCGCTTTTCAGCGATGGAAAAAAATAGCTATACCGGCCCTTCTCCCCCTCTGAAGAATTGCAATCGCGTCAGAACCGTATCGTTTAAAACCGATATTATAACTAATGCAAGAAGTATATAATTGCTCGCGAAAGTCTACCAACTATTGTGTTAGATGTAACAATCGAGGAATGAAATTTTTTTTCGTGTCAGACTCGCGTTTATAGAAAAGTATGTAAAAAAAAAAAAAATAGATTATGCACTAAATATTATATGGAAAAAAAATATACTCTAGATTGTAGGACAAATCGTGTCGTATTATTAGTGAGATTTTAAACAATTGTTTTAGGAAACTATTCAGAGAAACGTGTGGAAAGTGTTTTAAGAGTCCAGCAAGATGACAATTCAAAGCTTATGTTGTTCTGGAATAATTGCATCTCGTACGTTAAACATTCCCCTAACTTCAAAACAGATGTTAAGAACTAAAATAATGGAAATGTGGAATTCCAAATAGAAAAGAAGCATTAAATGCGCTTACATGCAACATGAAACATCAATTGCGAAGAGTATGTAATGCCAGAAATGGCCCCACTAACTATTAGCATAGATTAATACAGAAATAACCTCTGTTTATCTGTTGAACTTCTCTATTCACACATTCTTAAAACTTTAATCCTTCATTTGTTGCGGTATTGCTTTCTAAAGTTTCCGTTTCCTAATTGTTGTGGGCACACAATCGTTCGAAGACTTTCGTGAGCAACTGTAGTTGCTCAAAGATAATTATATTTTCGTGATAAACGATACTTTTTGTTATATCGTCCGAGAATCATTTAGGCTGATATTCATCAACATACCGGTGCGCATCGTTGCGCGAATAAATCACAGCCCGGGATTCATAACTTACGCGCGACTCGTTCTTACGTCGTTCAGCAACGAACACCTCGTGGCGGAATTTTATTATACACTTTCGGCAAAGCGTGGAGTCCGTCGTATGAATACCAATGCGCGTAAAGAAGCGACTTCGTGCTTCCGCAATATTCATGATCCTGTTTCTTACGGTTATATTCCGGGGCGCGAGCCGTGATCACTCGTTTTCAGCCGCGTCGTCCATCCGTGTTTGCGGATGAAGCGTAAACGGTCACGTCCTCGATGTTGGAACGAGCGGCTCGGTACACAGAATCATTTAAACTAACTCCGGTGGGTCGTGGATTTTTATTTTCGAAAGCGAAAACTTGCCAAATATATTGAATCGTGGCGGAAGTTGAAAGAATCGAGGGGTAAAAAAATCGAGCGGCGCGGTATTTCACTCTCGGCTAGTTCGCACGAATTCTAACGAGGATCACGCGACGGATTTTCGAAAAATCGCTCGAAGCGAGAGCGACAGCGATAAAACTTCCTCGAACGTGTCGACGTTTTCCGCGAATTTTCCGCGCCCGTCGTCCACGCTGTTGGCGTTTCGCGAGAACGCGCGAGGAAGTTTCGCGAACGTGTCGACGAAACGGGCAACGGGCTGTGTGTGGCGAATATCGTAAACTTTCATACTCAGCTGCAACTGACCAATGAAATGCGTTGGTTTTAATGAATAAAACAGTCTTTGCAAAGTAATCCGTGAATTTGAGAATGTCACGAAACGCCCGCAAGCTCGTGGTTGAGCTGCTCATTTGCCACGTCGATCAACTCCGCGAAACGTAGAAATGTAAAATGTATATTTATTTCTAGAAATTCCTTTTAAAATTTAAACTCAAGTGATAATGCAGAATGCATAAAATCGTGTACACCTTTGTGATTATCACGCCTCTGTAATAAATTATTTTATTTTGTTTCACGATTGAAAGGATTGCTTGTCATTTAGAGGTGATAAGTCTAATTTCCTAGATTAATTTCCTTAACAATTTACTAAATCATTAAGAAATATACGGAGTTAATTATTTTATCCAGTAAACGGTTTATTTAACATTAATTCTAAAGGTGAATTTTAGTAGTTGCAATAATATTATCAAATTACCAAGTTTTCGATTCTGTAATTTTATATCATACAGCTTTTTTTAACTACCTTTTTCAACTACAGTTAAATTGATTAAATTTTATATTTCTTCATATTTTCACGTAGCATGTCATGTGCATATCTGTTTGTATTTATTTTTGTTATAACTGTAACATTAATATGCAAAAGTATTTTACCCACGAATAAAATCAGTTGAATTAAATTAAATTATGTGCTTTTATGTGAGATATACGATTGGTGCGTATTCATGGACGTACATGTACGACGTGCAACACAGCAACGAGAAATGTTACGAAAATATGAATTTCAGAAGACTCGAGTCTGTAAATTACAATGTCGATCGTTGAATTACATTATCTCTGTGTCGTTTATGCATCGTGCCGTTAGCAAAACGCTGCAATAATACATTACACAAATGCACATTGCCTTATATTCTGTTACAGACGTGATATGGGTATAGTCAGATGTATATAACGAAAAATGGTATCAATCGAAGTAGCTTATAAATAACTTCAACCTAAAGTAAAATTCTCGTTTAGACAATATTAGGAATAATTTTAGCAAAATTTTATAACGCGCGAATCTTCTCTTATGATTATGAAGAGATGCACATAAATTGTCAAGCATGCCAAAGAAAGAATGCGAAAGAATTCCTCTCCATGAATTTCTAAAGGTTTTGTTCAACGTTTACTATGTCCATCAATCGTGCACCATAAGAATATCGCGTACTAGAATATTTTCCTTGCGTCAAAAATATCTCCTACGTATATTTAATTTATCTGGAAGCGCTCGAATATCTGGAAAAATACGAACGACACGAAAAAAAGTTTCAGACAACAGTTATGTCGCATCGAGGAGTCACATCATATTATGCATCTATCTATTTCACTTTTCGACGAACCAGTCTCGTAATATCAAATAGCACATGAAAATCCAAAGTTTACATCTCGATGTTGGATGATGCAACACAAGAACAATAAATGGAATAAAAAAATGAAGGTACCTATTTAATTTGACATCCACTTTTACTATGTCCATCAATCGTGCACCATAAGAATCGCGTACTAGAATATTTTCCTAGCGTTAAAAACATCCCCTACGTATGTAGTCTATTTAATTTATCTAGAAGCGCTTGAATATCTGGAAAATGATCTCCGAAAGTTACCTCAGAAATCGAATAAATAAAAGCCACCCTTGCCGTGCATTCTCATCTGGAATATTTTTCCATTCGTATTTTTCATATTGCGAGCATTGTAGAGAAAGTTTTCTGAAATTTTTATCACCGGTAAATCTCAAGATTCCTACCGTCATGATCGAGCAGCACCAAATGAAATCTCGTATTCACGCGGCTGTTACCTACAGTTCTTCTTCCTATTTCGTTGTCAATGAACTCGCTCTACAAGCATAAAGTCAGAGTCGAGTAGTTGCAGACGAGTAGAAAGGCGAGCCAGGTGATAAGAAGGGGTGGCTGGCTGTTGGTGCAAGCAAAGAGTAGTTGAATCGAAGAGGGATGGGCGGTTGCATCGTGGGGAGGGGGCGGGAGCGTTTCTTGGAGTAAACTTAATTAGTGGGAGGTACTTCCGCGCCCTGACATTTGGCAACGAGTCTCTAAATCTCGAAGAGGAACGGCAAACGGAGAAATGTGCACTGTTCCAGATTGCATTCTCGCCGAGATGCAATCATCCGTCGACTCTCTGCGAGCGTGCCTCTGTGTCCGTGCAGGTGTATATACCACACTCGCAGTGAAATCTCTCTCTCTCTCTCTCTTTCTCTCGATCGTCATTCTGACAATGGAACAGCCTTGCGAGACACCAACTGTATTGTTATCCCTTTGATACTACGCAACGTGTAACAATGAGAGGGAGATCGAGTTACCGGCGCGAAGAACCGTCGGCAAAAGTTGGAAAGTTGAATTCGTCGCGTTGTTTTTTTTATTAAATCCAATCGACGACAGACTCTCTATAATTTCCTGAACGGAAGCAAAGAAAACGGAAGCGGACGAAGGACAATCCATCCGTCTACAAAGAAAATTATTAGGCTGTGTAGTGAGAACGAAATTAATGTTGATTATTTTTTTTTAAGAAATGAATTAACTAATTTTGAAGTTTCGTCTTTTTGGTCAAAAAATTATATATGTACGTTGTTTGAATTGTACAATTATTATCGATAAAGAACATCTTTCTTGTACTGAATCACAAATCCGATATTTTCTTTAACGAGAAATCTTTTGATACTTTAAATGTTGTTATATTTTCAATTTATAGTGTTCATTTTCTTTTTATTTGCAATCATAAATATTTATCCATACCATGTGTTTCTTTATTCAGTGTGAATGGACTATTGTCCACTGGATTTTCTATAATACCTTTCTAATATCTTGTAACGTCAAAAAGCGAACGAATTAATATTACACAGCCGAATATTTTCAGTTCGACTGCCACGAAGTTAAGTTAATTTATAAACTGAAGTTGTTACGAAGACTCGGGAAGCTTGGACACCTTGCGACTGCTTAATCGCATAGTTGTTAGTACAACTTGAAATCAGTTTTCAAGTATTAACGCTTTATTTAATCTTGCTTCTCGCAAGCAAGTGTTGTATAGTGAAATTCCTTGAGTTCCAGTTGAAGAACTTTTAATTGAATTTCGTAGTGGGTCAATCTCTTATTAAGCTGTGACATTTACTTTTTTCTGTTATGTTCGTTCGAAACGCCGAAACTTTTCTCTTACGTTCCAATTATTTATACGGGCGTACTGTTTTCCGGAATAGAATCAATTCGATTGCAGTTACGCTAATGGTCGCGGCCTGTTCAAAAAGTTCCAAAACAAGTCGAATAAAACGAAAACTATTGATTTAATCGTCCATTTCTACTTCGTCACCTTCAGAGCACTCCTCCATTGCTTCGAAACATTTTTCGAACTCAGCCACCGAAATTGCTTTTAATTCGTCTGGTAAATTTCGTTTTATCGCCCGAATAGATTCAAAGCGACGTCCGCGTTAAAGGTCGTTTCAGTTGAAAAAATAAGAACACGCCTGGCCGAGTGATTATAATGCTTGTTAGGTTGAGTTTAAAAGAAAAAAAAAAAAAAAAAAAAAAAAAAAAGAAAAAAAAAA